>APFE030331379.1:2448-47448 GCA_000404065.3 Pinus taeda | reverse complement strand
TCGGATAACATATCATATAATGTGCCAGATTGTGAATAGGTGAGGTTTAGATACTGGGCATGCACGATGGCTTGTTTCTCAGTGATGCATCCACCCATAGCAATGTCCTCAAAAATTGTAATGATGAATGATCTGGTGAACCACTTGGTCAACAATTGATCAACGATTTCAAACTTAATCAGGCAATGTCTATGTCTCCATTCATGGATGTGATTGGAGATGTGGGTCGCAATGTCTTGCTTTAGTGATGTTAGCAGATGGGTGCTAGTTTCATAGCAAACTGACAACTGGAAATGTGTGAGAAAGGCCATGGTGAGAGTGTTAAAGTCATGATAAGTATTTTGAGGCAGCTCGATATACCACTTGGCTACAACACCTGTAAGAGTTTGTTGGAAAAGCCGAAGATGAATGGAATCATCAACATAGGCATTCGAGGAGCACCAGAGGTGATATGTCATCACATGGGCTTGTGGATCGTCTTTCGCTTTTCCTTCAAACTTTGGAAAATCTCTTGGGATCTTGGATGGAACTGGAGGCCAGTATGGTGAATGAAGAATCAGGTCATTTGTGAGCCTAGATACATATGGAAAATCTAGTGTAGCCAAGAATGACAATTGGGTGTTGAAAGGCATTTGAGGTCGATAAGCGGACCCAGCCGACATAATGCATCCTTGCTAATAAGGATTCTGTCTCCATAATGGAGGGTTTTGTCCATATGGCATTTGATTTTGCACCCACTATAGGTTACCTTGCCCATAGGGAGGATTCTAACCTTGAAAGCCTTAAAAATTTCCATCCATAGGCTACTAATAAGCAACATATGCGTTAAAAGGCTATTGAGCCTGTTGATATTGGACATATGGGTTTTTCACCTGATGCCCCTAATATAAGGGTTTTGAACCTGTTGCCCCTGGAAAAAAGGGTTTTGGACATGCTGCCCTTGGACGTAAGGACTTTGCACTTGCTGCCCTTGGACATAAGGATTTTGGACTTGCTTCCCTTGGAAAAAAGGATTCTGAACCTGTTGCCCTTGGACATAAGGATTTTGGGCCTACTATTGCAGGACTTGACTCTGACCCTGCCCTTGCAAAGGTTGACCATGTTGATATGAGTATAAGGGTTGCTGCTGCCTGGGTTAACCTTGTTGCTGCAAGGGCTGACCTTGCAGTTGTAAAGGCTGTCCCTGCAGCTGTAGAGGTTGACCTTGTGAGGTCATAGACTGGGAGTATTATGGCACATAATGCACTTACTGCTACATGGTTTGCTGCAATGGTTGCAAGGGTTTCCCTTGTAGTTGTTGTAGTTGTCCTTGCTGTGACATTATATTCCCTTGCTACTGCATGGATGGCCATTGCTGCAACGAAGGTTTCCATTGCTGCTATAGAAGTTGTCCCTGCTATTGCAACGGTACTTGAACAGTTCCCGAAGTGATACCTTGAAATTTCCTGAATTTTATCTAGTCATATCCATCAGGTACGGCAGATGAACTAGGCTGAACATAAGGTCCAAGCTGAGGGATGTAAGGAAGATTAACCATTGCTTGTGAACCATATTGAGCATAAGGAGGTTGGTACTGAACCTGAGCCATATTGGGCTGCTGGTACTGGATGTTACTTGACCCAGATGGACCAACAGGGTTCGACTGTTGGTACTGGACATTACTCGATCCAGTAGGACCAACACAGTTTAGAATGACACCCGAAGAGGGTTGGTTCATTCCAACCATGTGAGTTTGTGAGCCACTCACATTGGTTGTGCCAGGCATCATAGAAACATTTGGATTTTTACCGCCAGGCAGTGGCACAACCTGTCCACTTACTGGAGGAATCGAAGAACTGACAGAGACATGACTCTAGATCATCGGTTGAACTAGATGGGTTACTTGGTCTAATGAAACAAGAGGATTCAGAATGGTGGGTTGCACTGAAACTGAAGTAACTGCATAATGCACCATTGGTTGGGTGGTCGGGTTCTGAATGAACGAACCTGAGGTAGGCATAGCGCCAGACGACCAGATAGGGTTGTGATATAGTGATGAGGCACTAGGCGTACCTGAAACCAATTGAGCTAAATTCACGTAATTACATGGTAACTCAGTGATGAATACTGGTCATAATTCTTCCTGTGTAAGGGAAGCATTCAGGAGGGAAAGGATATTCCCGCTCCTCGATAGTGCATGGAGTGGAAACCTCTCAGTGACTTGGAGAGGAGACTGGAATTTCACCTTTTGATGCCATGGGTGAAAACAACGACTGAAGATGTTCGAGGGGATAATTCCAAAGGAATACTTAGCTGATTGTACGAATTATACGGACTGTACGGATGCTGTAGTGATATCACAAAAGGATCAAACAAAGGATTCAGAGGATAAACAACCAGTCCTAGCTGACCTTCAGAAGTTGGCAGACTCTCGGGAGTCTGTATAGATGTCAGAAAGTGACCCAATATTTGAGGGAGGGGGAGTATGAGATGAAAAAGGTTGAATGCTCAAAAAAATTCCAATTTTAGCACCTTGGTCCTCAAGCGACTACGGAAATTAAGGAAAAGTCTCCTTAGTCGATCTTTCAGATAGAGGAGAGGAAGAGGAACTAGATGAACCTGATGGTTCGGTCGTGATGACTTTGTCTCAATTAACAAGAAGAGAGAGATTGATTCTAAGGCTTTTAAAATGTATTTAAAGGTATACTCATGATGTTGTCTAGAAAAAGACTAGCAGGAATGTTATATGATCATGGGCAACAAGTTTTTAAGACACAAAAACAAACTAGTGCTTTTTCATGTTTTAAGAGTCGTCAAAAAAGCAAAGGTGACTCTATCACTTTCAGTTTGAAACGAGCTTGAAAGGACAAGCGCTCAGATGATCTTTTATATTTAGGGAGTCAAAAAGATCAAAATGACTACTTAAGATAATCTAGGAAAAAAGGATTACCCAGTAACCGTGAACTGTAGAATACCTCTCGATGAACCGAGAATTACGGGCATGTAATCTCCCCCAAATGCTATGTTCGGTGTATCACGTTTACAAGGTGGCAGACTTGGCTTCCTATGGATAAAGGATTACAACCTAGTGGGGTCTCCCTTTATATACACGATGATATGGGGAGCACAAGTCCATACTAGTGCTGTCTAGTGCCGAAGCAAACGGCAACTACTAGGTTTAAAGATGTCGTAACACGTCTCTAGTCTAGACCTTCCAAATGTGATCATTAGGTTTCAAATGTGCCTTAGGTTAATTGAATACATTTTAAAGTTTATCTTGAAATTATGTATCGGTTTTCAGGCCTTATCGACGTGACTTGAAAAGCTCCTATATGTAGCTAAATGAGACAAGAGCCTTTCAATTCGATGAATTGTTTACACTAATGAGAGTAGAAAACAAACTAAATGCAATCAAACAAGCAATTGAAAGAAAAATGACCTTTTCACTACTTCACTTTTTGAAGACAAAGCAATGAAAAGCTCTTTCCCATTCCTATATTTCCTATCAAACGTAGTTCAAGTATTCCTTTCAATAGTAAAGAGAATTCATTTCTTTTCCAATGCAAATGATGATGCAACTCTAGTCTTCAATGATGCTAACTAATGTAACATATTGATTCAACAAACTAGAATTATTAATTTTCCAATGAAGTGACAAAACGAATCTTTCACAAACACTTCAGTGAATTTTTTTCAAAACAATCAACCTCAAGAGAATGCAAAGCACAAAAGAGAATTCCTTCCAAAATAATGATGCAAAGACTCAACCAAAAACAAGATGAGCAATGTGATCTATGCCAGAAAAGAGACGCTTAATCAAAAAACAAAACTTTTCAAACTTGTTAAATGGAAATCAAAGCAACGAAAAGAGAAACTTAACCAACAACTTGACTTGCTGAGAACACAAACAACTGAATGGATGATGACCTAGATTCCCTAGGGATACAAACCATCCAAGGACTCAAGAAACTAAGTGAAGAAAAGGCAAACCAAACAAGCACATAAAACAAGCTAATGAAGCTTTCCAGTCAGGGAGAACACAATCAGAACAAGCAAAGGGATACAAACCATCCAAGGACTCAAGAAACTAAGTGAAGAAAAGGCAAACCAAACAAGCACATAAAACAAGCTAATGAAGCTTTCCAGTCAGGGAGAACACAATCAGAACAAGCAAAGAGGCTGAAATCAAGAGGGCAAGACACACTGGTTATGATCTAGGTGAAACCTTGATCTTCACCTACAGGAATTGGTGCGACTTCCTAACTGACAACAAGCACTAGAAGGGGGTCAGCGTGACTGTTTTAGAGAAAATAGCGCTGATCGATTCAACTATTAGAAAAATAAATGTGCTGACTGATGTCAAGGAAAAAATTAAAATTTTTCAAAGGCTAAAACCAGACTTGCCATTGTAAATTTCATACTCAGAGTAGTAAACTAGGCAAAGCAGGGAAAACTAAAGGGAAATGGTGATACTAGAAAAGTTCACACAAAACCAAAAAATGGCAATCAATCAAACAGAAGGATTGGCTCCCCAGTAAGGTCGCCAATTTGTGGTGCATGTAAATTTTCAGTGCGTACACAAAAAATTCCTCTAGCCCAAGAGAGCGGGTCTAGCCACAAACAAACAATCTATGGAAAACTTCCTTAAGCTAGAATCAAATAAGAGGGCCTACTTCTTAGAACGCTATTCCGCTTGGTGATGATCCTGCTTCCTTACTCCAACTACTTTTTGTTTCCTTCCTTCAAATACTTGAAACAAGCAAACAAACAACAACAACAAACATGCTGGCATACAAATTGCATTCAGCCTACTTAATAGGTCAAGGAACATTAAGCCATCAAATGTAATATAACACTTTAATGTAGGAAATCAATGAATAGTTGTATTCATATAAGTTCAGAAAGAGATTACAACCAATGCCTTGATGTTGCTGATCTCCTCTAATGTATCCGGGTTCCCACCCTTATGCTAGCATCTCATGGATAGCCCCAACAATGGAAGTTTTAAGGCTTCTTCCCTTTAGTCTCAAACCAAACCAAACACACTATTCTCCCTCAAACATAAACTAGAGAGCTACAGGCAATAGATGTCTTGTTAATTATTCAAGCTCCAAAAATACTAAGACTGAAACTAGTTTTGCTTGTAAAAAGAGGGGTTTATATAGCTTGGGTGGAGGGGATATGGTTCCTCTTATCATGGGAGAAGGCTTTATCTCTTGAGTTGGTTCCATCCTAATAGGGGAAAGGAGCCTAAACTGAATTCCTCGGCTCCATCCAACCCAACCATTTACCAGACTTCCATTACGAAGCTTCTAGACCTGGAAGCTTCGACTCCATATTTAAAAAACTTGCCAAAAGAGGATCGATGCGACTAATAAAAGGCTCAGTAGCACCGTATGATGCTAGTCCTATTTTTAATCTCTACAAATTGGTGCGAGGAGGAAACATGTCATTAGCATCGGTCTTGTAAACTGGGCTAAAAGGAAGATTCTTGGGAAATGATGCAAAAGGGAAATGTTTTTCTCATGAAGAGGGATATGATGGGAGTTTCTTCATGATAGGAAAGCATGTAGGGTTTAGTGTAGAGGTCCTCTAGGATCGTGGAACAGGGAGTATAGGGACAGTGACAAAATGCTGTGTAACAAAACCCAAGAAGTTTGTATGGTATACATGGCTTTGCTCTCGTAAACCACTTGTCACTTGGTTAATTTTTATGGAGGAAATGATAAAACATTATGAGGTTACAAAGAGAAACACCTTCTTTAGCCAATTGATAAATACCAAACAAAATGGTTCAATAGCGAAGCACATTAAGGACTTCCAAAAACTGAATATTAGGGTAAATGATATTCCAGAGGAGCATAAATAAGATTGATTTCTTCATAGGGACTTTAAAGGATAACATCCAAGATGAGGTTATCCTTTGGGAACCTGATTCATTAGATAAGGCATTTAGGGTGGCAAGAAAATTTGAAAGCAAACTTACAACAACAAGGAAGTATACTAGTCACAACTATAAAGATGGAAGTGTTGCTGCTCTTAGCCTTTCAACCCCTACAAGGTTGACACCACAAAAATTGGAGGAAAAAAGAGCAAAAGGGATTTGTTAAAATTGTGATAGAAAATACATTAAACGTCATAAGTGTGTTGAGAAGAAATTATTTTACATAGATTTTGAAGAGGAGGAAGAAAAGGAACAAGAAACATCAAAAGAGGAGGATATACACTAGGAACCAACACCAGAGAAAGAAGAAATGAATTCAACCATATCTTGTAATTCATTGGCAAGAGTTACCACTTCTCAAACTATCAAGATAAAAGGATATATCAAGAATAAAAAGGTTATAGTGCCGATTGATTTAGGTAGTACCCATAATGTTATTCAATGTAAGATAGCCAAGGAATTGAATTGCTTCCTATATCTAGCAGCAAAGTGTCAAGTGATTGTAGCAAATGGAGGAACTATAAATTGCTCTGGAAAATGCCATAATATCTAACTAACCATAGGTGAATATGTTAAATAGTCCAATGCTTTTCATTCCAATGGGTGGTGTTGATGTCGTACTAGGAGTCCAATGGTTACAAACTTTGGGGATGATAGCTTTTAATTTTCAAGATTTTTTCTTGAATTTTTTTTAGGAAGGAAAGGAAGTTGGGTATTGCAGGGAAACCATGAAAGATAATAAACTCTAATGACATGAAGAATCTTCTAAAGAAATAAAATTGGGCGTAATTGCACAATTATGCTCACTAGAGATTCAAGCATCAAAATAATCTATTTCTTCAGATCTCTAAAAAGTCTTGGACAATCATTCCAAGGTATTTAATATTCCCAAAGGCCTCCCACCTATTTGTAATCATGATCATGCTATTCATTTGGTTCCAAGAAGTGTTCCTCCAAACATCAGGCCTTACAGATATCCCTATGCCCAAAAGAGTGGAATTGAACGTATGGTTGCATAATGTTAGAGGTCGGTATAATTCAACCTAGTCAAATTTCTTTCTCTAATCTGGTAGTATTGGTTCACAAGAAGGATGGATCAAGGTGTATGTGTACAGATTATAAGGAGCTCAAAAAAATCACTATTATAGATAAATTTTCCATTCCTGTCATTGATGAATTTTTGGATGAATTACATGGAGAAATTTACTTCACCAAGTTGGATCTTAGTTCAAGATATCATGAAATTAGAATGAAGACTGAAGACATCCCGAAAACAACATTCAAAACTCATGAGGGTCATTATGAATTTTTGGTTATGCCTTTTGGCCTTACCAATGCACCTTCCACATTTCAAATTTTGATGAATTACATTTTAAAACCCTTAGAAAATTTGTGTTAATATTTTTTGATGATATACTAATCTACAACAAGCCTTGGAAGGATCATGTTCAACAAGTTTACATGGTGCTAAAAATATTGGAGGAGAAATAATTATATGCAAAAACCTTCAAATGTTTCTTTGGAGAATAGGAGGAAGAATATTTGGGTCATATTGTATATCACGAGGGTGTTAAGGTTGACCCTAATAAAATTAAATCCATTATAGAATGGAAAATCCCCACAACCAGAAAGCATCTTCGAGGATTTATTGGGTTGATAGGGTATTATCGCAAGTTTGTTAAGAATTATGTGAGAATAACGATGCCTCTAACAACATTACTAAGAAATATGCATTTTCTTGGACTCTAGAAGTAAATAAGGGCTTTGAACATATTAAAGAGGCAATGTGCCAAGAACCGGTCTTAGCTATGCTAGACTTCACAAAACCCTTTATTGTGGAATGTGATACCTCAGGAAATGGAATTGGTGTTATTTTAATGTAAGAAGGAAGACCCATTGATTTTGAGAGGCATCCAATAAAATGAAAGTATTTACACAAACCTATTTATGAGAAGGAAATGTTGGCAATACTACATGCACTAAAGCAATGACAATCTTACATAATGGGAAGACACTTAAAGGTAAAAAAATATCATGATAGTCTTAAATACTTTTTGGAACAAATATTATCTTCAGAAGAGCATAAAAAATGGGTCACAGAGATGTTGGGTTATGACTTTGAAATCATCTACAAAAAATGGAAGAAAAATGTTATTGCAGATGCACTCTCAAGAAAGGATGAGGATGTGAAAGCATTGCTTTATGCCGTTTCTATTATCCAACCTAATTGGATAATTGAAGCAAGGGATGGATGGAAGAATGACGTAGAGGTGTGGACACTCATTCAAAATTTGTAACAAGATCCCAGTACGTCTGATACATTTAGCTGGAAAAATGATTCATTTTTTTTTCCACAGGAAAAAAGCGAACCATCTATTAAAATAAAAAGTTACAAAGGAAATGCTAAGCATTTCTGAAAGACTCGTTTTTTGCCTTATAATAGGGAGAAAGAAAAGTCTCAATTGTTTGAAAATACATGCATACGGAGTATTTGCACACCAGTCTCACCATCAAAACATAAAAAAACGACCCGTCCTGTCCAAGCACACCTCCCGAGATCCAAAAGAGGATAACACGCAGAAGAGATATGATAAAAGACAGAAGCTGAGAGTCCGAAAAAACAACGATGCAAACAACATCCTCTGAGAATCCACAATAAGCACTAGAAGGATTTTTGAACTCAAAAAAAAAATGTTGAGATTAAACAGCGGGCCCGAGCCTCCTTTTTAAAGAAAAACAGCCCAAGGGACCTGATGAAATTATTCAAAAAATGTAGCAAAAACAAAAAGAATCAGTTTCAAACTATGTACAAAACACACGAATAGTTTTCTAAAAAACAAAAGCTTAAACAAAAATGGGTTGTTTGAGTGGTTGAATCACCCCATTTTCTTCCTCCAAAACTGTCCATGACCCCATATCTTGTACACCACCCTCTTTAGAAAGGCGATCGACTTCATAGTTCCTTTCCCTGTAGATATGGAAAAGAGAAATCTCCGTGAAACGACATTTAAGACGAGAAACTTCTTTAAGCAGAGGAAGCAAGATGAAATGTCTGCAATGTTGAGTCCCATTAAACCATTTCACAATGTTCATTGAATCTCCAAAAATCTGGACTTCTCTCACATTCCTAAGGATAAGCCAACATAGAAGGAAGTGTAAGGCTTTCAATTCAGCAAAGTTATTGGAACCCTGACCAAGACCAATAGAAGCTTTAACAATCTTTTCCTTTGATAAATGTATAATTAGGCTAGTCCCGCAGCGTCCATTAATGTCAGAGGCCTCATCAAAATAAGCCCACGGAATTGAATATCTAATAGATTCTTGAAGAACAACTCTAGTAGTAGGAGGAGCTTGCGGAATAGGGATACTATCATAAACAATAGGTCCTTCTGCAGCCAGTCTTCCAATCGGGAAGACAGATTCCTTAAAAATGACCTGATTCCTGGCAAGCCGGTCCCCCAAGTTATGAGAAGCGGAATAGATCTCTCTCTGTCATTTGTAGCTTCATTCCACCACCTCTGCCAAGCTTCCAAGACTCCCTACCCTTCCCATCTAAAAGGAATTTTGAGCAACCTTAACATTTCAACCCATAGGCTAATGTTAAAAGGGCATAAAAGGAACAGGTCTTGTTCTGTTTCGTTACTATCTTTATAGAGGGGGCACCAGCCAGGACCAATCCTTCCTCTTCTTTGAAAAAATTCCCAAATAGGAACTTTCTGTAGCAGGACACACCAAAAGAACAGTCTTGTTTTAGCTGGCCCTTTTAACTTCCAAAGCGGTTTAACCCACCAAGCTGGATTCTCCCACCCATTTTGAGACATCAACCATTTATACCCCATCTTTGGAGAGTAAAGCCCATTATGGGAAAAGACCCATCTAAGTTCATCCAGAGAGTCAGAGATCCTGACTGATGAGTTGAGTAGGTCCCTTCTATACAAGTCCCATTCCTCTAGCCATTCTTCATCCAAATGTAAATCTCTTCCCTGAATCCACCCTTGACTCCATATGGTGGAAACTTGGGGATCAGCCATCTGATTGAAAGTGTAGAGTCTCCTATCTTTTAAAGCTGAAACAACCCCTGAGATAGAGAAAAAGTCTCGGTACATCCTATCTATGGGTCTCTACCCATCTTGATCTAAGTTCCATCACCCACGCTCCAAGCCAAACCCTTCTCTATAACTTTGACAGAAGTGACCACAACTTTCCAAACCACCGAGGAGTTTTTGGAAGTATTTTGAGGCAATTTGATCCAATCTAGCATTGATAGAGGATCAATATATTTTCTTTTAGAAATAGAGGTCCACAAGTTCTCAAAAGAAATGAGCCTCCAGGCGAGCTTTGCTGCTAAAGATTGGGAGAAGAAAGCAAGATTTTTATACCCCAGCCTCCCCACTCTTTAGGACATGCCACTTTATCCCAAGCAATCCAAGGGGTTACTTTCTCTGACTTGGACCCTGCCCACAGAAACCTGCTGCATAATTTTTCAATTGAGGATAAGATTCCTTTGGGAACCCATGTCAGACTAGCCTAATAGACTGGAACTGGCATCAGAACAGATTTTATTTACACTAGCCTACCTACCATGGAAAGCCACTTGAAACTCCAATGTTTCAATTTGGATTCGATTTTAGCAAGGATCCATTTCCAATCAATGATCCTGTAATTATCAGGCTTTAGAAGGAACCCCATGTATTTAAAAGTATCCTCCAAAGATTTGACTTCAAATTTTAGGACCAACTCCAGTCTGCACACCAACTCTCTAGACAAACCTAATTATGTGAGTGTGGATTTTCTCTCATTTATGCAGAGACCAGTAGCCTTCAGGAAAAGGTCCAAGATCCTCTTGAGTGTCCTACAATCCTCGAGACTTCCATTGCTGAACATAATTATGTCATCCACGAAAAGGAGGTGAGTGACCCAAAAATTATCAGCTACTTCAATACGTTTGAGAGTCCCCTGTATTTTTGCATCATGAATCATAAGACTGATGCCATCTGCTACCAGCAGAAACAAAAGGGGAGAGAGAGGGCAACCTTGACGTAGGCCACGTTCAGGACTAAAAAACTGGAGGCCACTTGTTATATGGGAATAGTGTCCACACGGATGCTGCTATTGCCACTAGATGTGTGGCTATCTTAGAAACAAACAATCAAAGTCTACTGTTGATTCCTTTTATGAAAATAGGTGAGAGGAGAACCAAGAGGGCCAACCTGAGTCTTGTTCTCAATTCCCTCTCCTTCTTGATAGAATTTTGCTGCTCGCTCTTTGTCTACTTAGCTTCAAAAGGGACCTGTAGAATCACAACAACATACTTCTATGCAAGAAACAAGGATCTAAATTCACAAATAATGTAGGATCAGATGTACATTAACCATATACAAGCACATATAAACAAATACACCAGGATATGGAAGGAAAAAAGAATAGCTTTATTCAGATAAAAGTAGCAAGAGGATTACAACCATGAGCAGCTCTGACCGAGCATCATCCTCCAGCTAAGAAGCCCTTCTTTCACCTCAAGCAAAGCAAAATCACCCAACACTATGAATGTACACAAGAATACTGACAACACTTCTCTATAGATTACAAAATTTCAGCCTCTAACCCCCTGGATCTCTGGGATGAGAGATCCATATATAGATTTTTACAAAGGTGTGAGTCATCTTTTGGGATATTTATTAGTGTCTTCTCTCTGATAGTTCCTACTTCCACTTGGAGAATGAAGATCTCTTACTCATCCCTGGTCGAAAATGGAGTGGCAAGTGTCAGAGGGAAAACTTCTGGAAGATTCCATGATCTTCCACCTCGCATTTTGGTCCCTGCCATTTTTCCATTCCCGACCATCGCACCCTACATAGGAGCAAAATAGTATGCATCGCACCCAGTACATTGGGAAGGATATGCATCGTACCCCCTGCATGGAGCTTTTAGTATGGTCCAATTTTGACCATTTATGAGCAGTTTTCAGTGGAGAACTTCTGGGAGATGATGTAATCAGTTGACCTTGTTCCTTTAGGCAGTGAAGCAACCCTTTTAGGGACTTAGGAGCCCTTAGTTTATGGACATTTGTGATTAGGGTTGGAGTGCCCAAAAATGTCTATAACAGGGGTGATGATGAACCTCATCATTAGGTAATTATATGGACCTTAATTCACCTCCGAGCTTGGTCAAACCAACTATTATCATAACTTATTGCATACGTTTGATTATATTTTGTTTATGAGATGAGTTAGAGTTGGAGGGTAATTATAGGAGGTAAATCCTCCTCATTGACTACCCCTCCATTCGAATTTTCCTCCATCAACTCGGAGTGCAAACAACCAAATCATGAGGACTAGAAGGCAGCCGAGCAAGTGAAAGACAAAGTGCCAGTTTATCTCAAGTTTGGGAGCCAAGCCTCCCTAATTTTAAGGAAGTCGTTGGAGAATTCAGATGTATAAGTAGAGAGGCCTAGGACCTCAGTAGGATCCAGATTTTTTATTGTAAAACTCTACTCTATTTCCGAGCTGCAAGACTTGTGATAGTTTTTTATGTAATCCATTGTTTTGATAATAAGAATGAGTTTTTTTTTTAGCGAACACTGAGTTAACTCAGAGGGATAAAGCTCTTGGGTTAGGGCTCAACCCTAGTAGCCAGTGCTCCTCTTTATTGTACATGTATGCTAGTATAGATTCATAGTTTAATTTTTCATTTGCTTAGTAGATGCATTTCCATTATAGCAGTGTAGATTAGATTGGTTGTGTGATAGTTTTCTTCCATTTGTGCCTTCTTTCAAGCAGTAGGTTAGCAAGGAGAAAAAGGATCACCATAAGGTTTTCAGCAGGTGTCTCGGCCTCACTTCCCCCCTCTGGGACCATGACTTGAAGAAGGGACCCTTCAACAGCCCCAAAAACATAGATTTCTAGTTCTTGCATGAGCTTTGGAGTTTGTTGTCTTTGATTTAGTATTTGGTTCATGGTGCAAGGTAGATTTCATTGTCATCTTTTTCCATCTCATTTTGCAATAAGATCTCACTCATGTTTTCATTCCCTTCAGCAACTTTCTTCATGCATAATGTAGGCAATTGGTTCATGCTTATCTGGTTTATGAAAATGTATCTTGTTGCATACTTCTTGGAAGACACACATGTTTTAAGAAAAGAAGGTACTTTAAGAGGAGACCCAGACTTCATCACCAGCAGCCACCTTCCACTTCATCCACCTTAGTCATCTCTTGTTCCACCATCAACCTCACTAGTTTTTTTCATTTTTCATTGAAATTCCCCTAGTTACATTGAGCGAATATAGCCATCTCTTATCTTGGATATTGACTCCTGAGTGCTCCTAGACCTTTGAACACCCCACTCTACTCATCGTACACCTTTCCAAAGATTCCCAACACCTCCAACACCTCATAATTAGCTCTTGGTTGTATCCTATAGGTTTCCTGTAATTCGTATAGGATCATCCTATAGGTTTCTAGTACATCGTGCAGGTTTTCCTGAAGTGGCTTGTTTTGAGGCCGAATTGAAGGGAAACCTCTAGGAAGTCACACAAAGCCTCCTAGGACCCTTCCACACCATCCACCCACTCCATAAACCTTCTAGCCATCCTCAATAACCTTCCATTCACCTGTCACATCCACAAGAACAATTAATTTGCATACTTGGTTTTGCCTAAAAAACCAAAAAAAGTGAAGACAGATTTAGTTTAGCTTTTTTCTTACGTACTAGTATGGTTTGATGCTCTTCACTTCTACAACTTAGACAGTAGAATTTGTTTAGTCTTGATTTAACAATTCTGCTTAGCATAGTTGTTTAATTGGTTAATTAAGATATGGTGTGATTTAGCATTACATGTTTTATTCATTACTGCAGTAGAGTAGCTCTCTTAGAGTAGATTTGCTCTTCTTCCATCAAAGAATCAAGCTTCTTCTGAATCTATAGAATTTTGGCTTGTAACCCATGGGGTCTCTCGCTAGACGAATAGTGACAACAGGCAGGACCTTCACTTTTACTTGTGCATACAACACTATCAACCCAAGTTTGTACGAACCATGGGTTGATAAGTAAAGATGGTAGCCCAGGAGTTGCAACATCCTTGCTGCAATACTGGCACTCATCAACTCCACACACTTGGGTCCACTCAGTGAGCTTGTATGATTCTTTGCATCTACCTTCCTTGTTCATTTCATCCAAGTTTTTGCATGTTGGTATCGAAGTCATGCTTGCGACCATGTTCTAGTCATGCTCAAGGTCTTCGGTTTCTGTGTACATGTTGTGATCGCTATAAAAGCATCTATCGCACTCGCACATGGATTCACATTCACTGTTGCACAAGCATCATCATGATTGATCAACGATCAATCACAAGTGTCGTACTTGTCGCTGACACTGTCAGTCATTCATGTATAGAATGTGTGTCTAGATGGTATGGGTCATCTCGTTGTCAAGTCATGTTGCTATGTGTTTGGAAGATCACATGTGCATCTTTCACTCATTCACACACTTAGTCATTTTGCTGAATTTTCGACAACAGAACTCCTCTCTGACAGCCAGACGATCACCCTACCATCAACTTGATCGATTATCACCCAGAACAATGTAGAAGCACCAAACAAGTCATTTGAAGCTGCACGGACCGTAAGCAATCAATTAGCTTCTAGCTAGTCAAACAGAGGATTTGACCCGGCAGCCACTCCAAGATCCATTCCCCTCAAAAATTACGCAAAGGCTATCAACCTTTCCTGCTTTGTTGAATGAAGACATTATGCAAATAGGTTGGATAGACACCAAGTGCCCGTCCCTATCTCCCTTAGAAAATTTCTTAGTTTTTCCAGTCAGTCCTCCCGACAATCGACCAAATGCTCATCCAGAAAATTGTGTAGTTTTCATGAGAAAGCCCTCTATAGTGCAGCAGTCCACTCATCTTAGAAATTGCAGAGAGATGATTAGCACGTTGGCCTCCCATCCTCAGTGTAGCTTCTCTCGCCAGCAGCTCCCAACAGTAGAGTGCTAGTTCCCTCTAGGAATTGCATAGTTTATGTTGCCAAACTCCCATCAGCTGACTGCCTGTTCCTCTTGGGAACAACATAGTTTTTGCTACGAGTTACCCAACAGGTAGCTTCCAAATCCCTCCAGGAATTGCGCAGTTTTGGCTGCCAAGCTCCTGACCATTTCCTTCAAAAAGCTGCTCAAATCCTGTTTACTAGTCCTCCCTTTAGCGTGGCCTGTTCCTCCAAGAAATTGCTCAAATTTTTCTATCAAGCCCCACCGCCTACTCGTTCCGGAAAATGTGTCGATTTTGTCTACCTTGCCTTCCCATAGCCCAGACTGTCCCTCACAAAATTTGCAAAATTTTTCCTTTTAGCTGAGCCAGACCTCGTGGACATTCAATGTTGTCTCAAATTTCCCATCTTCATCACCTAGTGACCCTTGCGTAGTTTTCATCAGTAGTACTCAAAGCCATCATCCCACCTCGCAACCTTGCTGCCTCTCCTAATCACCTACATCCAAAATGATCATGTATCATGGTAGACTAAGAGGTTTTTTGGATTTGATGTCATCTCGTCATGAGGAACTGTAGCTACAGGTACACCAACAAACATGGCACGATGATGAATGGGATGAACAAAGGGAGAGCATGCAGAAGGATAGGTTCACTAGTAGACGAACAATGCATGTGAAGAGTTGTGCTCGTGAATGGATGATCATGCAAAGATGTGTTTGCATATGGATGGACGACTAAACATGAAAGATCTGCTCACGGATGGACAAATGAATGAACATGCACGTTTTGCAAATAGATGAACCTATCAAGCCTTCAAACATACAAGCAAGAAGAAACGTGCCAAAGAAACATCAAGTGAACCAATGACCATCGAAGACTCTATGCACTTTTTCCATGTGGAGGTGAAGCCGTAACACACCATGAATACATCCATCACCTAGCAGCACTGCAACTCAACATGCACTCCAGCAGTAGCACGAATGTACCAACACTGTCATGTTGAGTTGTGTCATGAGTCATGTTATCCACATCTCTACTGTGGGCCATGTTGTCGATCAATGTAATGTAACATGGAAGTCCAAGAGACTAACTTGTTGTACAAAGACTCATGTAAAGTCGAAAAGTCATGGAAGTCAAACAGTCATTAGGGTAGTCGAACAACCACAAGGGTCAGTATAAATACCCCCTCATTTGTAAATGCAAAGGAATTTTCACCTAAGCTCCTCCCACATAGCCAAGAGAGTCTATAATATTTTCTTTGAGGAGTAAGTAGTGGCTCCAATGCCGTACGCATGAGGTTAGTGATGTATGGTGTAGCGATGTGTCTTGGAAATTTTGCTTAATTCAGAAGCCTACTAACAGGACATCACGTTTTCACACATGTATTGTAATTGTTGTTAGACTAATATTGAACACTTGTAACGCATGTTGCTTTAACCTGTGTTGAACACTTGAACTTATTTCACTTGTTGTAATACATAATATATTAATGAAAATGTGTTGTATATGTTGTTAACGTTGTCTCGCCCATGGTGGCTACCTCCCCGGACATCAGAAAAATCTTTCACATAAAACTTGTTGTAACAACCGTTGCATTCATGCAGACTCATCCACTGAGTGTTGTATGTGTTATCTTCCCTTGTGTGTTGTGATTGTCGCATCCATGTAAACTGCTCCTCTAGAAGTTGTGCATGTCCTGCTGTGTTGTGTGTTCCTAGCAGAGTTGGAGCTTCCTCCCAACTGACTTGGGACTCACTCTCACCCTCTCCCTCTACAGTAAAAGAACCATTGACACAAGTAACACTAGAAATCACTTGGCACATGAACATCACTTCTTGAAGACAAAGCAGGCCACTCTTTTTTGTTGAAAAGCAAGAGTTGAGGCAAATCCTTAAGACAATGGCAACTAGGCCATCATACCAGATGATACTCCCACACCAAATGGTGTGAGGTGTAGTTGGGACTTTATACTGTGCTGATCCCCTGAATGTTGGCAGGTCAAGCACCATCAACATTTATGGCGCTAGGAGGGAAGCCAGTTTTATGTGGTTGAATATCCTTTAACACTCATTCATCAACCATCTGGTCAAGGTAGTAACTGGCACTCCCTCTCAACTACATGCGACTCTACAGTTGGTTACTCCTCACCACCCAAGATTGAACATGAGATTCCATATCAACACCTTCCCTTCGTCCGTCCCATCAATCGATAGTTCGTGAAAGTAGTTAGATTGATCCTAGGCATACAACATCTTCAATACACATCAAGGAAGCCAATAGCCACTCCCACGGGAGTTTTTGTATCATCGGTGGAAGAAGCAATCCTTGCCACACTTAAAGGTCTGGGATAAGCTATTGAAGATGGAGAGGAACCTCTGGTCTTTCGACAAGGCGAACAAGACACTCTTGTGATCTTGGAATCAAACTTTAGTATAGGAGGTAGAGGGGAAGGCAATGGAGGATACAGAGGTGGAGATGAACCAATAGACTCAGAGCCAGAACCATCGGATTCTAAAAGAGAGGAGGAGGACGAAGAAGAAGAAGAAATGGCTGACCCAAATCTTGAATGGATGACTTAAGGACCGTTGGCTCTCCCAACTTTTTGCACAAGATGCTGAAGTGAACGGAGAGAATGAAAATCAAGTTCAACCCTGACAACACAGTGAAGGCATAAGACCACTTGCACAACTTGTATGTGCAGCTACAGAAAATTGAGGTACGGTATGACAATGTAGCTTATAGATTGTTCCCATGTACTTTGGATAATCATGCAGCTACATGGTATCACAACCTTCCACCAAACTCTATACAAGACTAGAGTGCATTCAAGAACATGTTCCTTGAAAAGTTTGCCAATGAAAAGACCCGAACCATGCTACTAAAAGAATTGGGAAGCCTAAAGATGGAGGGAAAAGAAAAGGTGAAAGACTTCAATTAGAGGTTTACACGCATGTTGAACAAATTTGCAGTTGACACCAAACCTCATGACTCTATCACTATTGATTATTACACATATGCACTACCGACCAGCATTGCGTAGTTCATCAAGCGAGCTAGGAAACCAACACTCTTAGAAAACTGTGAAGAGGCTATTGCTATTGATAAAGACCTGCACGTAATTGGAGTCATCAAGGATGACGAATCAATAAAGGACTCCAAAGATGTGAGCAAGAAGTTCCAAGCGATGGCTGTAGAATTTCCTACAAATTCTCTACAAATCTACCTCTGAGATCTATGTAGAAAATCTGACTGTAGATCACCTGATAATGCAATGTCCTAAAGCAAAATACTTGATCTACTTCTACTATCAAACTTTGTGAAAGCTTAATCAATTTGAGCAAGATCAATCGGAACACATATAACATAGAAGAAGAAATCATACACATGAAACGCAGAAGAATACTATGGGGAAAGCCGCAGCTAAAAACCCCGGTTCTCACAAGCTATCGTGTTCTCTCTACAATCCAACTGCTACTTATATAGAGTCAAAGGCTTCTCACAAACCTTCTCCTCTACCCTCCAGGCCTCCTATTTCCTTGAGTAGTTTTCCTTGGGGTCCAGTGCTGCCACCTGTGTGAATTGGCCTCTTCACACACTCACTAACCTCTGATCTAACTGTGCAATCCTAAAGGAGATAATTCCTTCTACATGGATGAGTTTCCTATATAGGAAAAATCCTCCGACTGATAGTACATTGTCCCTTTATTTGATCTCAATCGGGGCTCTGACTGAACTGACATGCATGAGTTATTTATGAGAGAATATTCAGTTATCTGAAGTGCAGCAGTTACATGCATGCATGCATTAACTAACTGAACTCACAATTAATTCAAAAAACTGTTTGAATTAATCTATCTAGACTTGACTTAGTTAACTAAGCCAACTAATTACAACTCAATATTACAACTCATCCTTATCTCTTTAACTGATGGATAAATTCCTCAATCAATAGAGAAACTGTTGCATGTCCCCACATAGACTTCATGTTTTATTTTCTACAACTAATTAACTCAAGATGAATTAATTAATTATTTTTCAAATAGCTGCTAAGTTCAAATTCAAATTTTACTTCTCTATTTTAATTTAGGGACTAACTAAAACAAGAATCTAACCCAAAATGCTATTTATAGCAATTCTATTTCTAGCACTTCCATTTTTTATTCCTTGTTGCTATGTCCAACACTGGTACCTGAACTGATATTTATAGCAGTGCTATTTTTAGCACTTCTATTTTTAGCATTTCTTGTTGCTATTTTCAACAATGGCGAGTAAGGGTAGAGACAAGGAAGCAACTGACATTGAAACCCACACTCACCTCATCAAGAATTGTCCATGGAAGTGTTCGAGCTCAAACAATGGAAAATTAACACATTTTCAAGTAGCCATCCACCCAACCAGAGACAGGCAAGAACTCATCAGGCAGCAACCAATTCGCTCCAAAAACTATGTAGAAGCCTGTGCTCCAAATTGAACAGTGCGCAGATCCTAAGTTCTATTCTTTCCACGAAGAACATCACCCCAAGAAATCTTGTTCGGCCTAGAAGTGAGTCGTTAGCTTTGTCTGTAGTGATACACTCAACACAGAAAGAAATATGCAGGAGTAGCCGGAAGACACTGATGATGACGAAGAGGTTGTACCTAATGAAGGATCAAGTTCTGGACATCTGGTGAATGCGTATAAGTGCTCACAAGTGATGTCAAAGACAAACACCAAGAAATAGCCCCAAAAGCAAAATGATCATTGCAATTTTAGGAGTAAAGGGGCTCCCCTTACACTTGCGAAAGCATAAGAAAAAGTGGGATTGTTGTTCGGGAAGGCTAACCCACCAGCCACAACAAAGCAGAAAACATAGAACAAATCCAGGAAGACAATGATAGACAAAGGTACCTCCATGAGCAGAAAACTACAAAATACTCCGCCAAATAACATGAGCATCAATCTACCCCAGACACCTCAGTGAGCCTACCACCTCTGGACTATAATATTGTGGATGACATGAAGAAAACTTGAGTGAACATTAGTTTTTTCGAGTTAGCTAGGATCTAGAGTCAACAAGACATCCTGTTGCGCACATTGGGACAGAAAGCAATAGATAACACAACCCCTACTAGCAAGGGAGCAAGCACACCTCCTGGATCACTGTCCACTGTGCTAAATACACTCCAGATAGAAGAAGCAAACTCAAGTTTCCCTCCATTCCAACTTTCATCTAAAGTTTTCAACTACAATGTTCACAAATTCTTGGTTGGTTCTGGCACGGTAGCTAATGTCATGCCACTCTCCATTGCTAAGAAGATCAATGCGCAATGGAGTGAGACATCCATGCGAATCATCCAAATTGATCGGACATCAGTATCGACCATTGGTGAACTGCGAGACGTGACCATATGACTATCTCATGGCAGTCGAGTCCACAAATGCATCAACATATTTGTTGTGGACATACCAGAAGCATATGCTTGCTACTCAGTAGAGACTGGTCCAACAAGCTAGACAAATATTTTGCTACAAACTGATCTCACATTTGGCTTCTGTACAAGGGAAAATGCAACCAAATCCGAGTGTTATCTAAGAGGTATATGAAACAAAATGTCACTCCCCTTAATGGCAAGAATGAATCATTGGTCTTCGCAAAACTCATGTTTGGAAAATACCTCCTAGAGACAACTTTGGAGTGTTATCCTGCATAGTCAGCTCCAACCTCACCAGACGCACAGTTGGGAATTCTTCCTTGCCCAATTGATGGTAAGCATGTCAAACGGCCAGTGTATAAATAATCTGTGGGCCATAGATTTTGATGAATCAAAGACACGTGACGGCTCAAGGACTGGGTATATCTCAGTCACCCAAAACAACAGGAAATGCATGATTTCAAGTTTCTTGGAGTCTGAATGCACAAACAACATCGCTGAGTACAAAGCACTCATGTTGGGCTTACAAAGGACCATCAACCCCAACATGGTCACACTTAAAGTGATACTACACTCCACGAACGGTGTTGATACTTTCAAGGACATAACAACTGATGAAGGTAAGCATGAGCAACTTTTGAAAAATGCAACTGAGGGCTAGAAAGGAGACCCCGTCCTCAAGGGGTTGGTTTATCTCAACAATCTCTATGATTTGTAGAACTTCAGTCAAGGGCCAGGAAATGACAGAATACACAAGCCCAACACTACAAATGAACAAAGCAACCTGGGGACCAATCATGATCCGAAGATAGTTAGTCTTGGTATAAATTGCACGCCGTAGTAGTGGTCAGCTTTTGACTACCTGATCAAATAGTACTAGGATGTGTCCACGTGGGTAGATGATGATCTGAGTACATACGACATGTGAATAACCCAACATGAGATTCCAGTTAAAGGAGGAGCCAAACCATTACAACAAAAGTCATTTAAAACACATATGTCGTGTGAAATCCTTATACAGAAATAATTGACTAAGTTGTTGGATGTTTGGGTTACTCACAAAGTTTGTCATCATACATGGGTTTATAATTTAAGTTATTCATGTAAGAAATCCAGGGAAATTCACTTATGCATCGATTTCAAAAACTTGAACCGCTCCCGGAATAAAAACAACTACCCCGTGAAATCATCAGAGCCTATGTTGCATGCAGTGTCTAAAGCAGCAGTATCATCCTCACCTAAAGGTCTTTTGGGATAGTGCCAGATTCCAGTAGCAGAACCTAGTAGTCTTATGCTGGTCCACGAGAAGCTTGGCTCGCACATGTAGCATCTGTTGTCACTTGACGAGAGGGTTGACAACCTTCCTGTCAATGGCCAAGATCTCAAGCATCACTCCCAGTAGGTCGGCGCGCCCCGTGCCATGTACATAGTCTTCTTGCTGCTTATTGTTTTCATTTCATTTGCTTATTATCTTTGTTTTCACTTTGTTTTTCTTCTTACTATTTTTTTTACATTTTTTTGGTTTGTTTGATATATTACTATTTTTTTTTTCTGGAAATAAGTGCTATCAACCACTATGTTCTGGCTTTTGAATAAAGTATGTGGCTGAAACTTGAAGAGACTTGTGACATTGTAGCATTTGGCTAGTCTTGTGTCTATCTTCTCTGTGCTTGGTTATAACCTTTGGTCGATGAAATCTTCACGGAAAATACAAAACGTTTGCAAGGGAAGTTTTGATCCAACCATGAACCTGTGTCCACACTAGGAATCCCCATGCATGTACTCAGCCTTCTACTATGTGTGTTCAAGCTCATCAAACTAGTAGAAACGGAGAAGGGGAAAATATAAACGAGCAAAACTATGTCAAAGGTCTTACATGCTTCTCTGAAGGAACAACCTCTTCTGCTCTCAATAAGTTGTGATCCCTCTTCTACCCTAAAAATAAATAAGTGCCTTTGCATAGTCCTCTTGAAAAAATACAAAGGTGGAAAGAAGAGAAAGGCTTCCTGCGCAGAGAGGTGAACCATGCAACTCCACTGGGGTACCGACCAAGCTCACTGGCAGTGGAGCAATGTGTGTGTTCCTACGTGACTCCACTGGTGTACTGTCCAGGCCTTCTAGAAATAGAGCAACACCAGAGATGTAAACTTATACTCTGAAAATATTCAACTCATGAGCTAAACTACCCTTCCCAGATTCAAAACATTGTGATCAAGATGAACTTTTGAGTGTGTTTGACTGAGTTGGAAAAAGGTGAACCACGTGTGTCCATGGGGTAAGTGGGGAAGCTGAAGTGACCCACACAGTGATTCAATACTCCCTGAAATACCAAGGCACTGTGCTATCAATGAACCAAAACAGAGAAAATGGAGTTCTACCAGTGTGTCACCATGTGTTATCAGCTACAACCACCCTCCAAAATTTTGGCCTGCACCCAATTTCGGAGCCTCCCTTGAGAGTTTCAGTTGATGAATGCACACACTTCGGTCCACTCCATGAGCCCATGTCATTATTTGCATCCAGCTTGCTTGTTCATTTCATCCAATTTTTTGCATGTTGGTATCGAAGTCATGCTTGCAACCATGTTTTGGTCATGCTCAAGGTCTTTGCTTCAAGTGTACATGTTGTGTTCACTATAAAAATGTCTGTCACACTTGCACACAGAGTCATGTTCACTGTCACACAAGCATCATCACGATCGATCAATGATTAATCATAAGTGTTGCACTTGTCTCTCACACCATCATTCAGTCATGTCAAGCATGTGCGTTTAGATGGTATGGGTTGTCTCATTGTCAAGTCATGTTGGTGTGTTTTTGCAAGATCACATGTGCATCTTTCACTCATTCACACACTTGTTCATTTTGCTGAAGTTTCGGCAGCCAGACTCCCCTTTGACAGCTAGACCATCACCCCACCATCGAATCGATCGATTGTCACCCAAAATAGTGCAGAAGCACCGAGAAAGTCATTTGAAGCTGCACAACCCACAAGCAATCAATCAGCTTCCAGCTGGTCAAACAGAGGATTTCACCCTGAAGCCACCCTGCGACTCATTCCCCTCAAAAATTGCACAGAGGCTATCGACCTTGCCTACTATGCTGACTAAAACACAAACAGGGTGGATAGATACCTAGTGCTCGTCCCTGTCTCCCTCAAAAAATTGCGTAGTTTTTCCAGTCAGTCCTCCTGATAGTTGACTGGATGCTCATCCAGAAAATTGTGCAATTTTCATTGGTAGGCCCTCTAATATTCAGTAGTCCTCTCAGCATAGAAATTGCACAGATATGATCAAAATTCTGGCCTCCCAGCCTCAGTGTAGTTTCTCTCACCAGCAGCTCCCGACAATAGACTTCCAATTCCCTCCAGAAATTGTGCAGTTTTGGCTCCCAAGCTCCCAGCCAGTTCCTCCAAAAAACTGCACAAATCCTATCTACCAGTTCTCCCTGCATCATAGTTTGTTCCTCCAAGAAATTGTGAAAATTTTGTTGTCAAGCCCCGCTGCCCGCTCGTTCCAGAAAATGTGCAGATTTTGTTTGCCTTGTCTTCCCGCAACCCGGACTATCCCTCTCAAAATTTGCATAATTGTGCATTCCAATTGAGCTAGACCTCATGGATAGTCACTATCGTCTTAGCTTTCCCATCTTCATCACCCAACGACCCTTGCGTGGTTTTCATTAGTAGTGTCCAGCGCCATCATCTCGCCTCGCAACCTTGCTGCCTCTCCCGGTCACCTACATCCAAAACGATCATGTATCATGGTAGACTAGGAGGTTTTTTAGATTTGATGTCATCTCGTAATGAGTGACTATAGGTACAGGTACACCAACAAACATGGCATGATGACGAATGGGATGAAAAATAGGGACCACATGCAAAAGGACAGGGTCACAAATAGACGAACGAACGATGCATGCGAAGAGATGTTCTCGCAAACGAATGATCATGCAAAGATGTGTTCACAAACGGATGAACAAGCAAACATGCAAGATGTGCTTATAAACGGATGAACGAACGAACATGCACTTTTCATGAACGTATGAGCCTGTCAAGCCTTCCAACATACAAGCAAGAAGCAACGTGCCAAAGAAACATCAAGCAAACTAACAGCCATCGAAGACTCCACACACTTTTCCATGCGGAGGTGAAGCTATAACACACCATGAAGAGATCGATCACATAGCAGGACTGTAGCTTGACATGCACTCCAACAACAACACGAATGTACTACCACTTTCATGATGAGTTGTGTCATGAATCATGTTGTCCACATCTCTATTGTGGGCCATGTTTTCGATCAATGTAATGTAACATGGAAGTCCAAGAGACCCACTTGTTGTACAAAGAGTCATGTAAAGTCAAAAAATCATGGAAGTCAAATAGTCATGAGGGTAGTCGAACAGCCACAAGGGTCAGTTTCACCCTTTGCTATAAATACACCCTCATTTGTACATGAAAAAAAAATTTCACCTCAGATCCTCCCACATAGCCAAGAGAGTCTATAATATTTTCTTTGAGGAGTAAGTAGTGGTTCCAATGCCTCACGCATGGCATTAGTGATGTATGGTGTAACGATGTGTCTTGAAACTTTTTCTTAATTCAGAAGCCTGCTAATAGGCTAACACGTTTTCACACATGTATTGTAATTGTTGTAAGACTAATCTTGAACACTTGTAATGCATGTTGTTTTAACCTGTGTTGAGCACTTGAACTTATTTCACTTGTTGTAATACATAATATGTTAATGAAAATGTATTGTATATGGTGTTAACGTTGTCTCACCCATGGTGGCTACCTGCCTGGACAACAGGAAAAACATTCACATAAAACTTGTTGTAACAACTATTGCACTGCAGACTCATTTGCTGAGCGTTTTACTTGTTATCTTCCCTTGTGTGTTGTGACTGCCACATCCGTGTGGACTGCTCCTCCAAAAGTTGTGCATGTCGTATTGTGTTGTGTGTTCCTAGTAGAGTTGGAACTTCCTCCCAACCTACTTGGGACTCACTCTCACCCTCTCCCTCTACAGTGAAAGAAACATTGACATAAGTAACACTAGCAATCACCAGGCATGGAAACATCACTTCTTGAAGACAAACCAAATCACTTTCTTGTGCTGACAAGCAAGAATTGAGGCAAATCCTTACGACAATGGAAATCAGGCCATCATACCAAATAGGACTCCCACACCAAACAGTGTGAGGCCTAGTTGGGAGTTCATACCGGGATGATCCCCTAAATGTTAGAAAGTCCAACACTGTCAACATGGTGTTACAAATTTGACTCAACATCACATCAAATTCCCAACATGGGATTACATACATAATTAACTTGACCCCAATAGTCCAAACATGACTAAAGATTAAAATGATTACATCATGGGTATTTACATGATCTCTACATCAAGTGGTAGATATGACATTTATAACCAAGGCCAAAGACCTCAATAGTCAAGTAGTAAGACCAAGATAGTCTTCAACAATCATCATATACCATATAGGATCTGCACCACAACACCATGGACATCATCAATAAGTAATGTAATATCATCAACATATGATCAAGTATGCATCATCAACAACATAATATTGTTTTGTAGAACTCATCCCCTTGATCTCATCAAAGTCATATAGATATTTTGCATCCCAACAATCATATCTTTTCATGCATCAACAAAATATGTGAGAATCAAGCATATCAACATAAAATAATATAGGGAAAAGTAGAATTGTTCCTCAACATCATGAATATGTGACAAAATATTCCATGTCTCCAAGTATCATTTAGCAGATTTAGTAGTATTATATTAATAACCATCTCTTCATGAAAACTTGCAGTAACATCATTCTCTTGGCCCATTTTCTTCATGCAAGAAGAAACACCAACACCACTTCATCAACCTACAACTTAAGTAATCATCCATATGATCCTTATATGTAAGTCACCCATCAATGGTATCCCATGATAGAAACATAGCATGATGCAACATATAGTCATCTTTCAAAAACTTCATAAACATGAGTATCTTCTGCAACATCATTAATATAAGCATCATTATGTAACAAGAAATTCTCAAGTAATCATAATGCCAACAATGCACTATTAGAAGCATAGAAAATGCTCCCCCTGAACCTATGCCAACTGTTCACTGTCACGTTTGATCACATCAACTCATCAATCAGTAAGGTCATCAAAGCAACTTCGTCATTTAGTAAATCCATGTCATTTTGTAGTAACTCATAAACTATTATAAGCTATTACCATTTTTAAGCAGTATCCGCTAACTGTAACCAACCAAAATCAGAATCAAAAATCCAAATAATAACTAACTGAAGCATATCATGACTTCTCCCTACGATAATCCTATTGTTTCTTCATCATAGAGAAATATACGTGACTATCTGGATCTAAGCTTGCGTATATATGCGACTGTCCATCATAAGATCCACATACAGAAAATAAAATGTTGAATTTTCATAACCACAACTCCCCCTGAGCTTGTATTGTTTGTACCTATTCAATTTATTACATCACATGTTTTGTTAGTAATTATGAATATTAAAATGACCATGGGAATTATCATCAACATATGTATTTCCCCCTGATATTATACATCACTGGTTCTAAGGACCTGATAATAATCTTATGTTCTCATGAGGTCAGGTACCTCACATTAATTTTAAAGTCACTAAGAGAAGTAAGATTTAAGAGCAATTGACTATAGTAGGGTTAATGTTCCCTACATTTCTGACTGAGATTCCTTCTTCCTCCAGATTTGCTTACGATTTCTAATTATGTGATGGAGCTTATCCCATCTCCTAGATCTATTCTGCGTACTTGACCTACAATCAGTTGCCTTATGCCTAAATGAGTTACAAGAGAAACAATATCCATAAACCATCCTTTCTTCCTAGGAACAGATCTTGTCCTTGATCTAGGAGATGTGTGACTTGATTAAGATTGTCCTAGAAAAACCCTATATTGGTTTTTTTCATCACATTGTGTATGATCATACCCAATTCCTGTCTTGATCAAAGGAGAGTGTTGTTCATTAATAATATTCTCTAAAGACTCAAATTCCTTTACCCATTTGTTGATCTTCTCATAATCTTTCTTTAGGGTCATAATTTCATATTCTAATGTTTCACAATGCTTTTCCTTTTCTTGAAGTTGTTTTCCTATGCTTTTAGTTCTTTTATTGGATGCTTCTAATTCCATCTTTAACATGTTTATTTCCTCATTCATACTATTTCCTTTTGATTCCAATTCTTTGTTAGAATTCATGATTTTATCTTTCTCCTTTAGAGATTTCATTGAATCACTTACCTCACAGATAACTGATTCATTTAATGACTCATCTTCAAGAGCCATAAGTACTAGATAGTTATAATCTGAATTTGAATTCTTCATCTTCGAATGTGCTATGACTATTTTCATTACATGAAAAATATTTTCTTGTCATAGAAATTATTTTTAGCAACATTCTTTCCATTCTCTTTATGATTTTTTTTATAAGGACATTTGGATGCATAATGGCCTACTCTTCCACAAGAAAAACATTTAAAGGGAAGCTTACCTATGAATTTTCCAGTTCCCACTTGTAACCTTCTTACAAAGTTTTCTTCTTCCTAATCTGATATGTAGCTTGTGTCTTTGGGTGGTTCCTTCTATTTGACTTTATATGCTTCTTTGAAGGCTGCTTCTCTCATGTTTGAAGAAACACCTTTCATTCATCTCAAATGTTGTCAGTATTCCATGGAGTTGATCAAGTGTGATACTTTTCAGATCCTACATTTATTTCATAGTGAAGAATTTGGAATCAAAATTAGGAGTTAGTGATCTCAAAATCGTTTCAACATAAGTAGCATCTTTTATTTCGTCACCAATATTTGTCATGAAATTAACAGATTCATATACTCTAAGGAAAAATGTTTCAATGCTTTCATCATCATGCAATTTCAGGGTCTCATACTTTATTCTAAATTATTGGATTTTAGCACTTCTTACCTTGGTGTCACCTTCATAACTTTCGATAAGCTTGTCCCACATTTCTTTTGTTATGTTTTGATGCATTACTTTCATGAACTCTTCCTCGACCAGACTTCCCAAGATGGAATTTACAACCTTTGCATTGATTTCATACTATTTTTTTCTTGTAGTATCTGTGGGAATGGAGGTTGGATATTGACATCCACTTTCAACGATTTCCCATACACCAACTCCCAGTGCCTGCAAGTATGCTCTCATCGTAACTTTCCAAAAGACAAAGTTAGTTCCACTAAATAAAGGTGTCCTAATACAAAATACTCCTTGACTACTCATCTTGATGTATCTTCTTCAAGCGATCAAGCTTCTATTGAAGGACCTGCTTTGATACCAATTGTTGGGAAAAATATTCGGGGTGGGGGGAGGGGGAGGGGGTGGTGAATCAATATTTTAAAACTCACTTAAACTTTTCTTTTCTTATTCAAATTTATGTACACAACTATACTAAAGTAAACATCAACTGTTATGCAGACAACTAGTGTATATTCAGTTAACTTATTTTTTAGTTAATTCATCATCGGTTTAAGTTGAACCTGTATATCAGTACTTCAATATGGATTAATTAAATAGTAACCATGTGAAGTAAGAACATAATAAACCATCACATATAAGAAACACATGAACACCATTATTTTTAGGTAGAAACCTAATGTGGGAGAAAACCACTGTTGTTGTCTTCTCTATCTTTTTTCTTACTATAAAGAAATACTTCTTACAATATTTTACTGGCACAAACTGATACTAGCACGCAGGAACCCACTAGCATAAGTCTACAACCTTTTCTCATTCTCCATCACCCACTGGAAGGAAGCTTCAATCCCCTGATCTCGTTTACTAGCACCCACCAAAAGGGAGATCTAACCCCTTGATCATATTTACCAACTACCACTAGAAGGAAGCGTTGAATCCCTCACTGAAGGCTCCAACCCTCAATACCTTCGTGGACCATGTTTCATAATATTTCATACTATATGCACCTGAACAAAACATCAAATCTGTAGGCCACGTTTCATCAAATTTTCAGACTGGACCCACTACCACAATTTAAGCCCGATATCAAATAACAAACTAAAACCAATCACTGTATCAAATCACTAAACCAACTTAATCATCAAATCACTGAATAAACCAATTACTAAATCTCAAACAACTAAAGCAAAGAGATCATCTCAATTCACTTTATATTCTTCGTTAGAATGTCCAACCACTTATTGTTCATCACAGAATCTAGATCCTATCACTGCAAACCTCGATCACTCTTATGTTAGAGTATATAGGCTACTATTATGAGACATACCCACATATATGCGTGCTTTCTCTTTAGATAACCTGTGTGCAAATCTCAAAACAATGAGCCCTGAAACTAAATCACTGCACTACTAAAATCAATCACTGAAACACATAGTTACCTTGTCACATATCTCTGAACCAAATACAAATAATCTCATAGCAGCGTCATTACTATTCAACATAACATAATCAGTTCAACCTTAACCAGCGCTGTCAAACACAGATCATCATGAAAGAATTTATTGACAAAAAGATAGCAAACACAACAAGTCTAATTAAGCTAATCAGACATCATATTCAAAAAGACCCTAATATATGTAAATGACCCTTACAAAACCATTTCGCGTATGTGTACACCTTTCATATTTGATACCCGCATACATATTTGTCCATACTGCAAAATCGATAAGCTACTACTCAGAATCTAATCCGCTTATGTATGTGCTTATTCATAAACAAACCTATGTACATATCTATAATTATTGACTCATACCTTCACTGCACAACACAACTTCAATCAAACCCATACACAGTAGCAAAGACACGTCAAAACATTATCATCACAGATCAAACCAACCCATAAGAAAATTATTCAATGTATAGTCATTTAATATCTATTGGATCTGACCCATCATCATAGTCCCGGTGCATACGTATTTCATATCAAACTATTCACTAATAACCCATAAATTTCACGCTAAACACTTTGATCTTCATCTCCTTATATAGCTTCGGCCTTATCCAATACCACGGGTCAAATCCTTAGTAATGCCAATGGTATTCCTGGACAGGATCAAATATTTGTTTCCATGCTCATTACTATGGGCCAATACCATGGTAAAGATCCCCAGTACTTAGGCTACCATGTTGAGGACAATGTAACTTTCTCTTCTCCATACCCACGTGTGTATGCAGCTATGCTTTACAAAATCCGCATGTATTTCTCAAAACACCACCTTCAACATTCTTTTGTCTCTAGACTACTACGCTTTTTTCCAAACTCTCTGTCACATGTTTACTAGCTTGTAAAATCATCATGTTATCATCATGTTGACAATCTTCATCAAGTAGGTTTCCATGAAGGACAACTCATCAAGTAGGTTGTCATCAAGGACAACATATTTTTCATAATGCCAACAGATGAGAATAGACAAGATACATTCGCAATTATCAATTTCTCAATTAATATATTTAAATAGTTATTTCAATTTTCATATGTGGGAATCACATCATTACTTTTTATAATATGGGGATTAAGACTAATACCTCTACATTTATGTCTTTGCAGTAAACAAGGAAGTGCATCCTCTGGCATCTTAGTATGACACAAGGATTTCTAGTTCTACGTGGTTTGTCAAATCCTACATATTCATGGAGGTAGAAATTTTACATCGTGTTCTCTATTATGCAGGAATGCCAAAATTTGTATTATTAAAGTAGTTGATGAGGAGCTCTTAACTTACAACTTTGATTATTTCCATCAAACAAAGACTAGATCAAGGGTGAAAAGTTAGCTAGAAAAATGTAGAATTTTTGGCACTCTATTGCTTATCATTTCTCTAGTTGGCATATTCATGTGAGATAGGGTCCTGACACCTACCATTTATGGTATGTTGTGATCATTTAATATGTTTTCATGACATCTGACTAATTATATTTCCTTTGTATAAAATATATTGATGTTATTGTAGTTTTTTACAGGGATTTGCTAAAACAAAAAACTTATGTTACTGTGCAGTTTTTTCTACAATGTCAGGCCTCAAACTCTTAATGTCACACTATGAATGTAAGGTATTTTTACAAATAAACTCTCTTGTTATACCACCATAAAAATCAATGTTGAGGTAACTTGCTACAACTTGTATATGATCAAACCCCAATATGCTATTTTATGATGATGCTAGAAATAATCAAATGTACTTTTCATTGAGTTTAACTCTCTCTTAATTATTATGTCATAAATTACACTATCTAACGTATTTTATTTTTCTTTAAACCACAAGAGAATTATAAGGCATGCAAATTTTAGACCCTTGTTGAACAATGCACAATCAATGAAGTTTGTGGTATATGAAACCCAACCAATGGGGGTGGGGTGAACTAAATGTCAAGAAAACAAAGCAATTATTAAAAAAATTGAACCTCAAGATAAAAGGGATGGAATTTTGTAATTTTAAGGGTATTATGAGCTATGGATTGATGAAATACTTAAATTTTTGAAGAATAAAGTTCACCCTACTTGAGGTAAGAATGTTGGTTTTGTCTCCCAAAATTTTACCTCTCCTTTTCCTAACCAATGAGTAAATTACAAAGTCAACGTGCTTAGGTTTTTTTCATGAATTTATATATTCATTTTGCCCCTTGTGGTTTGGTAGAATGTGCTTGTATTGAAGCTATGTATATAGGAAAACCCTTTCTCTTCTATTCATGAGCATCTAGTAGTCTAGTTTTGAAATGTTTTCTTGGTAACATAGATGTAATTTAGATTTCATGGGATTTCATTTCACGTTAGTACTCCCATTTAAAAAGTGAATCTTGTTGGTGAGAGAAGGGAGTTTCTATACCCTTACAAGGGTTCTGTTTCCGCAAAGATTGGATGGTTTACCCTCTAAAGTTTGTGTGCTAAAGGTTAGCATGCTCTGCTATTAACAAACTTTTTGATAATAGTTTTTCTGACTTGTTTTTAGGATAATAAAATCTCTCCCCCTTGCTAAATTATTTTAATTCCCCTTCACCACATGATAAATGGTAGATGTTGCACAGTTAAAACTAATAATTTTCCAAGAAGTATTAATACTAGACTCTTCTCCATATACAGTTTTAGGAAGTGGGCTTCAAAGCTCTCATCATATATTAAGCCAATTTTTTGCATTATTCTTGGGTATGAAATTTTCTATACTTAATCACTTTAATATTTGATTTATAGGCTGCCATACAATTTTGGGTTTTTCAATTTCATTGCTCTTTCTAGAATCTTTGGGTTAATATGCCTAGATATCAAGAAGGCCTAGGTCTCAACCATGTTAGACATAGGAGACATAACATAATTGGTTGAATCTGAATTGAAATATTAGGCTTATCTATCGAAGGCCTCCATTATAATATCCCAAATTTTCAATAAGGTTCTACAGAAGGAAGACTGGGTAATCGAGCAACAACTACTCTCAGTGAAATATGAAATAAAGAATGTGGCCCTTGTTCTCGACAATCTGAAGTTATATGGCTTAGTTTATCATATTGTGATCAAGAAGGCCTAGGTCTCAACCATGTTAGACATAGGAGACATAACATAATTGGTTGAATCTGAATTGAAATATTAGGCTTATCTATCGAAGGCCTCCATTATAATATCCCAAATTTTCAATAAGGTTCTACAGAAGGAAGACTGGGTAATCGAGCAACAACTACTCTCAGTGAAATATGAAATAAAGAATGTGGCCCTTGTTCTCGACAATCTGAAGTTATATGGCTTAGTTTATCATATTGTGATCTAGGTGGATATTGGTGGCCACCTGGTTATTCCACCTATAATTCCATTTAGTTTCATATGTTTCCTTTTTTATTTCAGCATCTACTATGTTTAGCAGTTTTACGGGTCCTAAACTTCAGGAGCAGTTTTGACCCCCTAAACAATGTCTTTTCAAGGTTCATTGTAGGCTCATAGCCATAGGAAGGGGCTTCCCACAATTCCTGTAGCAGTCGAAGAGAGCTTTCCAACAAGGTATCGCACACGCCAAGGACGAGAGGGAGTCCTTATTTAAGACACCTTTTTTCATAAACTATTGTGGATCATTAGTGATAAGTTTTGGGAAACTAGAGGAGGTTTTTGTTCCTAAGATACTATACTACAAACACCTCTCTCACTTTTCACATAGCTAGCACGGATGGAGATATCTGAAGGGATGGCTAGACCCCATTTTTCAGAAATTCGATAGGAAAAAGTTCAAAGATAGTTAGACTTGGAAGCCACCTCATCAAATATGAGTTGCAATCAAATTCTAATTTCTCTTCTTTATCAATAGAAATACTCAAGGATAGTACAATAAATCTTTGAATAGTTTTAGTTACCTCTATTTTTGTTCTATTTTTGTAATACAGTTTTTAGATATTTTTAATAGCTCTTGATATTTTTATCAAGATATTTTGTGAGGAAATTGTATAAATAATTCATCAATTAAAGTAATATGGGTTGGATTTTGATGCCAAAGCTCTTAAAATATGTAATAGCTTCTCTTGTAGAATTCTAATGAAATCCTTCGGGCTCCAGTTATGACAGAATTTTGTGTTCCTCGTATGTATTTCTAGTGTCTCCATAACTTGTTTCTACATATGTTCAAAGCAATTGTAGGAAGGTCTGGGTAAGGTAGATTAAGTCTTAATCTCTCTGAAATTCTCTGCAAAATCATAACCTTTAGAAAGAGAAAAGCTTATTGGACTATTTGTCCAAGATAACTCTTCTTTGACAGGTTTTTGCTTTATGTTTTCTGGTAGCCATTAAAAAAGATCAGCTTATTAGACTATCTGTATGAAATAACTCCTCTTGGAATTGGTTTCACTTTGGCCTTTTGTTACCTTTGAATATGTTTTTGTTGGGTTGTAGAAATATTATACATGCATCTAAATTTCCCTAGTTGTTAAGTAGTCAGTCTGACTGCTCAATCATTAGGAATCCCCTTACATTCTTCTACCATAATTCTTGAAAAAGCTAAGTCATTCTATCAGGCTAGAAGCTGACACTTTTAGAAGGGACCCTATGAGAGAGGCTTTTAATCATGATTAGGGATTATCACTGATTGCCAACCACCCCCAATTAAAACCATAAATCTAGCCATTGTGCTTTAAAGGTTGTTGCTCAGTGACAGGTGAACAACGTTAAACAAAGACTCGTAACACCTGAGGGAGCCCCCTCTGGTTCAAGCGCCAGCTTGAACCTAAAGGCTGGTTGAGTTGGTTTCCTGGCATAGTTTTTGTAGCCAAGGACTGCCTATGGGAAATAGGTACAACATCTGACATCGTTTCCAGGGAGCGAAGTAACGAAGATATCTTTCTCCGGGGAACAATAAAGATTAGATATATTCCTTGTTGGTGAACAAGGAGTAGGCATTTGATATTGGTCGCATTTATTTCACCTGGTGACTCCACTTTGTCATATGGCAATTCCACTAGGTAACCGATCCCACAGTTTCAGAATTTTAGTTGCCTTTACTGCTATGCAAGGTTCATTGATACTTGTAATCAACAGTATATGTCTCTCCCTCTCAGCCATGGTCACAAATCTAAAATGTCTACAGAGGATGCAACTTTTAAAGTACACCTGTGAGTATAAGTTTCCCATGGGATTTCATGTTCATATTGTATATATTCTTCATATTTTTAGCTTCTCGCAACATGGTTTGTTAATAAATCCACTCCGCACTTGGTTACATTGGAAAACAAATTACTCCAAACAGTGTAAAGTTTTTTAGTTCAGTTAGATAAAGGTGTGGGGATTGAATAGATATCCTGAGTTTCAGTATGCAATAGATCATCATGTTCATTGTTTATGAGTGGTGTTATTTCAAGAGTATATGATAGATCATCTTATATTTTCAGTCTCTAGAAATTTCCAATTTTCAGATTTCAATATGAAAGAGTATCCGAATTAGCGCAGGTATATGGTTGCATTTTACAGTTGTAAGTTGCAGTGTGCAGTCGCAGAGTATACAAATGACAACAATGATCAATGGGGATTGGTTATAGTTCTACATAAGATGGAAAATCAGTGGTTGTTGGTTCTACGGTATGACTCCATGCCCAACACTAAAGGCAACTGGTCTACTAGTTCTCTGCATCCCATAGGGGGAAGCAGTGCCCATTGGAGCCAATGTTGTAACATGATTAGTTTTGATAGTTTAAATTTTTTGATATAATAGGTTTTAATAGTTTAGAAATAATAAATGGGTCTGCAAGAGTAAATGCGCCCTCAAAATTTAAATTTAAGTTTCATTAGCTGGTTGATTTAGTTAATCATGCATTTAAACATGATTAAATGATGTAATAAAGTAAATTCAAACACGGTTTACAAATAGATGAGAATGAATTTTCAACAACTGAAAGAGGTTTTTTTTTTATAACGTCCTCATGTACAAAAACCTCTCTCAGTTTTCTAACAGCTATTATGGTTTGGGAGATGCAAATGCATCTTTGAAAGCATGTTTTCCAGAAATTCCCTGTTTTAGTCACCTTTTTGCAGAGGATATTGTGACTAAACAAAGATGAATTTTTGGAAACTGGAAGAGGTTTTGGTTCATAATATTCCAAAAAAAAGAAAAAAACCTATCTCACTTTTTATACAGGTGTCAAGGGTTAGGAGATACACTCTCATCATGTTTAGCCTATTTTTCCGATTGTGCAATGTCCTGTTTAAGCCACCTTTTTGCGTAAACTATTGTGGACAATAAGACATGAATCTTGGGAAAATGGAGGAGGTTTTTGTTCTGATTATATTATACTACAAAGACCTCTCTCATTTTTCACACAACTATCTCGGATGGAGATATTCGAAGGGATGCCTAGACCCTATTTTTCAGAAATTCGGGAGGAAAAAGTTCAAAGACAGTTAGTGACTTGGAGGCCATCTCATCCAGTATGAGTCGCAATCAAATTCGAATTTCTCTTCTTTATAAACATAAATCCTCAAGGATAGTGCAATAACTCTTCAAATAGTTTTAGTTACCTCTATTTTTGTTCTATTTTTGTAATACAGTTTTCAGGTATTTGTAATAGCTCTTGATATTTTTATCAAGATATTTTGTGAGGAAATTGTATAAATACTTCATCAATTGAAGTAATATGGGTTGGATTTTGATGCCAAGGCTCTTAAACTATGTAATATATTCTCTTGTATAATTCTAATGAAAGGCTTCCGGCCCCAGTTATGATAGAATTTTGTGTTTCTCATATGTATTTCTAGTGTTTCCATAACTTGTTTGTACATATGTTCAAAGCAATTGTAGGAAGGTCTAGATAAGGTAGATCAAGTCTTAATCTCTTTGAAATTCCCTGAAAAATCATAACCTTTAGAAAGAGATAAGATTATTGGATTTTTTGTCCAAGATAACTTCTTTTTGACTGGTTTTTGCTTTATGTTTTCTGGTAGCCATTAAAAGAGATTAGCTTATTAGACTATCTGTCTGAAATAGATCCTCTTGGAATCGGTTTCACTTTGGCCTTTTGTCACCTTTGAATATGTTTTTTTTGGGATGTAGAAATATTATACACGCATCTAAATTTCCCTAGTTGTTCAATCGTCGGTCTAACTGCTCAATTTTTAGGAATCCCCTTACATTCTTATACCATAATTCTTGAAAAATCTAAGTCATTCTGTCAGGCTAGAAGCTGACAATTGCATAAGGGACCCTATGAGATAGGCCTTTAATCATGATTAGGGATTATCATTAATCGCCAACCACCCCCAACTAAAACCATAAATCTAGCCATTGTGCTTCAAAGGTTGTTGTTCAGTGACAGGTGAACAACGTTAAACAAAGCCTCGTAACACCTGAGGGAGCCCCCACTACTTCAAGGGCTAGCTTGAACCTAAAGGTTGGTTGAGCTGGCTTCCTGACATAGTTTTTGCAGCCAAGGGATTTCTACAAGAAACAGGTACAACACCGCCGAAGCCACAAGCAAAGAATAACACCACGAAGACAAAGAAGGACGTGGGAAAATGGTGTGAGTTCCATAAGAGCTCCACTCACAACATAAGTGAGTGTCGAGCCAAGTAGTCAATTGTGGCCAAGTTGAAGGCTTCTAAATCATACACATGTTTTGACTCTGAGTCAGAACCCAAGAAGGTGAATGACAAAGGGAAGCAGATCAATGATGCGGATCCTAGTGCCACCATGGCCACTACCAAGATCCAGAAGAATGAGCCTAGAGATTCAGAGGAGGGGGAAAACCTTTTCCACTCATAGATGTGGGTGAATGGTTCTCCATTGCAGTTCATTGTCGATAGTGGGATCCAAAAAAAGTTCATTTCAGTAGAAGTTGTGAAGTGGCTGGGCCTCCCAACTATAACACATCGGCAACCGTACACTATCGATTGGCTTCACTAAGGACGAGATCTCTACGTCAGCTAACAATGTCACCTTCCCTACAACATCAAGCCCTTCATGGATGAGGTATTGTGTGATGTTTCTCCTCTTGAAGTTTGTGATGTATTATTAGGAAAACCATACTTGTGGAAACAACATGTTGTATATGAGTCTAGACCTTGCTATGTGATTATTACTTTGGGAAATAAGTTGTATAGGATATCAAAAGTAGCCCCAGCCTATCGCCATCTCTTTGATCACTGCAAATCAATGCATTAAGATCATTTCCCATACTAGGAAATTTGTTTTTCTTATGATTTGCCCTCAGGGCAAGAAGAAGGTTGTGGCCAAGTCTTTTAGATAGGGCTCCTTCGCACAACAATGATAGATGGAAAAGGTGGTGGAGGAGTATAGGGGCATTTTCACCTCACCTACAAGGGTACCTCCATATTGTCAGGTCAAGAAATCTATCGATTTGACCCTGGCTGTGTCACTACCTAATGGACCAATCTATCAATGTTCTGTTATGGAGAACAATGAGATCAAGAGGAAGATTCAGGAGTTGTTACAAAAATGGCACATCGAGCCAAACTCATCACCATGTGGAAACCCAATAGTATTGGTATAGAAGAAGGACGGGACTTGGAGACTTTGTATTGAATATCAAGCATTGAACAAGATCACTATCTAGAATAGATACCCAATCCCACAGATTGATGACCTTCTCGACTAGCTCAAGGGGGCCAAATATTTCAGCAAGATTGACTTAAATTCTGGTTATTACCAAGTGCCTATCGAACCCTTAGATGTGTGGAAGACTTCCTTCAAATCCCAGGAGTGCCTTTTTGAATGGTTGGTCATGTTGGGTTGATGAATTCCCCCACAACCATCATTAGATTGGGGGACGACATCCTTAAACCCTTCCCCAATGCATTCGTGGTGGTTTATTTAGATGACATCTTAATCTTTAGCCAGAGTTGGGAAGAGAACCTGCACCATATTCATCAAGTCCTTCAAACCATATGACAACACAAGTTATGTGCCAATTTGGAGAAATACACTTTTGGCATGACCAAGGTTGAATATCTAGGGTATATCATTAATGGTCAGGGTGTTCATGTGGACCCAACCAAGATACAAGTTATTCGAGATTGGCCAGCCTCAACCACTCTAACAGAGCTCCGCATCTTTCTAGGTCTTGCCAATTTCTACCGCAGGTTCATGTTGGGATCCTCTCATATCACTTAGCCTTTAAGTCAAGTAACTAAGGGTGAAGCGAAAGTAAGAAAAAATGGTCTGAAATCAAACAAAAGGCAATTGTCGAGTTGAAGCATCACCTCTGTTCTACACCAATACTCACATTACCATACCTGTAACAACCATTTTAGATTGAGATTGATGCCTCTGATAGTCTGAAAGTATCACACCTACGGCAAAGAAATGTATTCCATTGTGCATGCCTACTATCAATGGAAGCATTACATTATGGGGAATGAAACGATCATCCACACATACCATCATCCCCTACAATTCATACAGACTCAAGGGAAGTTGCAAAACGATTGCCATCATCAATGGTCCACATGCCTGCAATAGTTCCATTTGAACATTAAGTACAAGAATAATGTTGCAGACTGCCTCAGACAACCACCAGTCATGGCATTGATCACTGTGCTCAACTCCTATGGGCACGCGACTTCGAGGTGGCCATATATTTACAAGAGCGATCCAAAATTCGATAGCACATACCAAACACTCCTAGAAGGTAAGAAAGTTCCAAATTTTCACCACCAGGATGCACTGTTATTCCACCTGGGACACGTCTATGTTCCTTCAAGTGAGCATGAAAATATGATTTGGGAGGTGCACTATAGTTAGGTCGTTGGACATTTCGGAGTAGAGAAAATAGTGGCAGTACTGCAAAAGTATTTTTACTGACTGAAACTTCGTCAGGATGTTGGGAAGTACATTAGATCCTGCACCATCTACATCATTTCTAAACCAACCCTCAAGAAGCAAGGCCTATACACTCCTCATCCTACTCCTAGTCGACTTTGGGAATCCATCTCCATGGATTACATGTTGGGCCTTCCTTCTACTAAGCATGGAAACAACTGTGTTTTCATGGTCATCGACAGATTTTCTAAGATGACCATCATGGTGACCTGCAAGAAGAGCATCACAACAGAGGCCAATGATAAGCTCTTCTTTGAGCGAGTGTGGGTACACTTTGGGATCCCATGGTCCATTATCATAGACTAGGAAAGCATATTCATGAGTGCATTTTGGTAATCTTTGGTCGATGTTGGATACCTAACTTACTAAGTCCACGACGTTCCACCCCCAAATTGATGGCCAAATAGAGGTCGTCAATAGGATGATTGTATACATTTGGCGCATGTAAAATTCAAATCATCCATGCACATGGGATGAAAGCCTCCCCTATGTCTAGCACAGCTACAACAGATATCTCCATAGCTCAACGAGCCATAATGCCTTTCAAGGAGGTCTGGGATTTCAACCATTATGTCCCATTGATGTAGCCATACCATTTGTAGCTAATCAGGCAGATTCATCTCACGTCTAGTCCAAAGGCGATAGGGCCTAATAACTTCACTGAGCACATTGAACACATCCACTAGCAGGTCCATGATATATTGTATAGATCCAATGCTAAGTACAAGCATTGCTGTGATCAAAATCAAGTGTCGCACAAGTTCTAGGTGGGCGACAAAGTTTGGCTACATTTGCAGAAGGAGCTCTTCGCTAGACCCCACCGCAAGCTTCGCCTACTCTGATTTGGGCCATACACCATCACCAAGTCTATAGGGGAAAATTCCTTCGAGCTCAGCATCCCACCATTCATTGGCCTGCACCCAGTGTTCAATGTATACCACCTTCGACCATGATTTCCACCATTGCTTGACACATCCAACATTGCAAAACAACTCGCACCAATAGAGCTAAACTCAAACTACTTGGAACAGATAGCAAATGATCAAATCATGGACACATAGATCTAGAACACTCGCCAGCAAAGGATCCATCTATATATAGTTATTAAAGCAGGCGAACTCTTTCACCAAGGCAAGTGATTCACCAGGGACCAAGTTCAACAAAAATTTCCTCACCTCATGGAGGATGTACACCCAATGGGGACCATAACTTCCTATGGAGGGAGGACTGATCCATGTGGATATTGGTGGCCACCCGCATATTCCACCTAGATCTCTAGTCAGTGTTATCTATTTCCTCAGTGTTATTTGTTTCCATGGTGTTATCTGTATCCTTTTTTATTTTAGTATTTACTATTTTTAACAGATTTTTGGGTCCTGAACTTCTAGAGCATTTTTGACCCCCTAAAGGACATTTTTTAGGTCTGCTTTAGGCCCATAGCCATAGGAAAGGACTTGCCACAAATCCTATAGTAATCATAGAGACCTTTACAACAATATATTGTATGCTCCAAACAAAGATAATATGACCAAGTTACGACCCTAGGAAGTTGGCTACCTAACTAATCGCAATGGGGTCCACAAACTCTTGCTTTCCATCTCTTGGGGTTAGGGTTTTGGTTGTTTAGGGTTTTCTCTTGTTTTTCGATAACCAATAGGACCTTGAGCCTCACTGTAACATATTTAAGAGGCATGCAGTCATCACATCTCTTCTCAAAGATAAGATACCATCGCTCGAGCTAGTTTATTTCCATTCCATTTGTACGCATATTTCTGTATTTTGATACTAATGAAATGAAGTGTTATTTCTACTTGATCTCTGTATTTATGGTTATATCTGTAATTTGTTGCATTCCGTTTTAAGTTCGGACCATAATGTGTCTCATTTAAAAAATAATTCTTTCAAAAGGTAATGTAATAAATGCTATAAAATCTCTGTTGATTTTACGAAAGTTTTCTCTTATTGATTTTCATATTGAACATAATCAAGTAGGGTCCAGTCAAGTAAGAAAAGATGTTTTGGAATATGAGATATTGTGTGTAGTGTACTGGTCTTCATATTTTACATGATGTAACAAGTATTCTACCCTAAACCTTGGAGACATGTATGTTTTCAACTTCCCTACCTGTGATGCCAAGGTTGTCTCAGAAAGTTTGCATGGTCCTTCTAATTAGTGTGGTATATGGGGCTAATCACATCACTCTTTTATTTCAATATTTTTTCTCCCATAATTTTATAAAAGTTTGGTTAAATTTAAGATTTTAATTTCAACAATTGTAAATTGCAAGTTTGAACTAATTCCTGAGTTCATAATGTACTTACATACACAAAATTACAATTTGAATAATAAAAACTGCAATTTTGACAATTCTACATCTATCAAATTCTAACAAATAGAGGGTAATATGAGTACCCGATATAGGTATCCATATCAAATTCCACACAAAATCTACTTAGTACTAAAAATAGTTTATTGTGTAATAATGATTGCATTTTCTATGTGAGACGAAATCATTATTTATCATGTTGAATTTAGTCATTTCTCCCTGAAAATGGGCAGAAGAATATGTGGAGTAGGTTATTTCTCTATGTCTGGAAAGACGTAGAGCTATGCATGGCATAGGTTACAAATGTGAATGAAATGGGTAGAATTCTAAAATATGGCTAGGAGTAAATCTAAGAACCTGGAATGAAAGTCTAACTTTCTATGGGTTTTCCTATTTCCAAGCATCAATCATTATGAATCTCTATGGTGCTTAAGGATAGCCCTTTGGATGATAGTTTTATTTTTCTGTAATCATTATTGTTTGACTCAGCCAAAATTTATGAGCCTTCTTGAGCCTTGCTGAGTCTTAGTTAGGATGAGTATTGACCTCATACTTGTCCCTAAACTCACCACTCACCATAGACTCGCCCAAGACTTGCTAGACTCATCCAGAATCACCAGAGAATATTTTGAGATTTTGTGGGGTTAGCATTTGTTGTCTTCTCCAAGTCTATATTGATTGTTTCTGAATTCGCAATGTTTTTCCAAGTCTTAGGCTAGTTGATTCTTTACTGAGTTCAAGTGTGACAAATTTTTCTATTAGGGATCAATCAAGTAAGAAGCTATAGTAAAGATATTTTACATATTGGATGGTTATGTTAATTGTTTTTTTTTTCATTGTCAATATATCAGTATTCAATCATATATGAAACTTTTCTGAGGTTAACAAGTTAGTCCAATCGTGGGAATTAAGAAATGATGGAGAAGGTATTGGAGGTATATGTCTATATTGATGAAGAGAAATCCTCTTTTCATGAGGGTCACATGTGTTTCATATATGCATCAGAAGGATGGTTATGAAACATATGGAAGAGAATAAATAGTTTTTTACAAGGGACTTCAGGAAATCCCGCATATATTACATGCCCTATAGTATGATATGAGAAGAGGAATTCCTACACTAGAAAAACATAACATGCCAAATTTATCATTGTATACAAGAGATGGCATGAACATGATTGTTTTGAAATACCCTTTCTTCAACAAAACCCATGGGCAAGATAATTTTTTGTTGCAAGCCATGATTGGGTGAGTGTCAGTTACTTATTATGTTACTAATATTTCTATTAATAGGATGGAAATATTTTATTTATGTTTACTAGAAACTATGTGGGCATATGAAGACATTGGAAATGAAAGAAATTGCATGCACAAGTTCAATTTCAATTATCTCAAAGATGTCATAGTCATTGTGATTATATTATTTTAAATATTTTTTAACTGTTATTTATGAGTTATATATCAATTGATTAAAGTGAAGTTTGGTCCCCACCAGGTCTCAAGTTCAAACCTCATGGGTAAAGGTTGAGGAACAAATCCATTTTTGGAGGAGTTAAACTATTCCCAAAAGTATCCAAGACTAAGCTTATCACCATCCCACTAGTGGGTATATTGTTAGTGGGTAGATTGTCTGGAACTAGCGCCTACGTAGGATCTTAGCTTAATTACAAAAAAGGAAGAAAAAAAAATCTTAATTGTTGCAATTCATTTTATGTTGTTTTAAAATTATTTAATATAACATTATAAAGGTCTATTTTTTTGTCTATGTTCCATATCAAATAATAGAAATATATGTTTTATAATAATTTTCATATTATTATGCTAAACGCAAAGAAGTTATTTTGTCCCTATTTTTTATGTGGTAGATCAAATGACCCTATTATATAACAATATATATCTTATTATGTCAAAAGGGTTTGTTTTGTATGTTGAACAAAGAAAAACTTTCTTGTAGGGGCGTTACATAAGAAAAGAGCATCCTAAACTCAGATTGAATGCCATAAAATTTCTTTGCAATGCCAACCTATCTGAGGGCTACTTTTTATCATTCAAGGATGGAACTTTTCTTGAAACTAGCCTAGAGTGTTTATAGCATCCACCTCATGGTATTGGGGGGTTTCTTGTAAGAGAGCAGTCAATTCTTGCATTTTTTTGTTAGACTTAATTACGGCAGGATAGGTCATATTCTATTCAATTAGTAGAAAAAAAGGAACCGGGCATGAATATCTATTAGAATTTACCTCTAGAAATATAAAAGGAAAAATCCTATAGAAATCACATGAAGGAGAGTACATATTTCCTTTTGTCCTATGGTCTATGTTGGGTCCCTATAATACTAGTGATTACCCAATTAATATTGTAGTTATACCCCTTATTAATATCGTTGTGCCCCTATTGTCCCCATATTGTTATTATTGTGCCCCATAGAATCCCTCTATTGTTGTTTTTGTGGCTTTATATTATTATTGTTAGGTCGGCTGGGTTATATTGTGACTCCTTATACTCCTATATATAGAAAAGAGGTTTTGTCATTTGAATCATCGAAGAATTGTTCATTTATGTAATGTAAAGGAGGTTGCCCCCTCGAAGAGGTTGAATTCTAAGGCGCTGATCTATCTTTTCTTGAGCTGGTTTCATAACATTTGGTATTAGAGCTTTGGATTCTAGGGTTTCGCTGCTCCAAACAGGTCATCGTGGCATTTTCGCTATAACTTTGTTTTTGCGATGTTTCAGAAGTTGAAAAAAACACCCATTTTAGAAGACATCGCTCTAAATCTCGAGTCCGAATTTCAGAGCTTTTTGCGCTATATTTGTGGAGATATGATCTGAGGAAGTTGGTCTTTTTGTAGACTTCTGAATTACATTCCCAAAAGGTGACCTGGGGAAGATCCTCATAACTTTTTCTCTGAGAATTGGATTAAAATTTCGTAAGACGGTACAGAAAGAGGATGGACTGTAGTTTTTGCTATATATTTTTCAGAGCTA
>APFE030331361.1:0-36215 GCA_000404065.3 Pinus taeda | reverse complement strand
CCTTTTCTTGAAAATATGGGATCTTTGTACCAGCAAAGCAGAGCATATTTGGCATTTGAATTTGCCAATCATGAAATATGAAACCTATTGGTATAGGTATCCAACATTATTCAGTTAGCCCATAGTACAAATATCAAAGATTTATGCCAGTTTTTATGATTTTGCTCGATAGTTCTCTTAATGATTTTGATAAGATTTTTATTGGTAGACCTCGAGGGTAGTAGTTCATAGAATACTTCAATTTAAATCCCCTTTTAATAGCAAACTCAAATATAGAATTTCCAGAGAAGTAAGATGCATTATCAAAAATAAGAGTGTTTGGGACACTAAACCTGGTAATAATGAACTGATCTATGAATTCAATAATTTCCTCAGAGTTTGTTGTCTTCAAATGAATTGCTTCAACCCACTTAGTGAAGTAATTAGTAGTTGTAAGGAAATACCTATGTTATTTGGTTAAATGTGGAGTGATTCCTCCAATGATATCCAAAAGGTTGTTCAATGTTGACTGATTTTAAAGGGAAAGTTGGCTTCCTTTGTCTTCCACTAGTGGTTTGACAACTTTGGCATTTCCTTACATATTCATGAGTATCTTTGAATATGGTGGGCCAGTAATATCCAGCATGAATGATTTTATGAGTTGTTGTATCAGTTCCAAAATGTCCTCCTGCTAGTTCTTCATGTAGCTTCTGGAAGATCCTTTTTGCTTCAGGTTTTTCTAAGCATCTTAACAAAATTGAATCATAATTTTGTCTAAATAAGACATCATCTATAATTATGAAGTTCTTTGCTTTCAATCTTATGGCACGTTTGTTTTTATAGGAAAGATTAAAAGGAGCATATCCATTTTTCAAATAGAAAATCAGATCTGCGTATTGAGATTCAGGATTGGTGATACTTATCTAATTGATTTCTTCAGTGTCTTTTGTACCTTCGAGTTCCTGAATATTGGATGCTCCTACTAACAACCTGCAAAAACCTTGACCTTTGACAATCTTTGCTTGTTCGATTTCCCAGTCATATTCTTGTAATGATGTGACCCAATTTTCTCTCTTTTCTCCTAATTCCCTTTGAACTAGTAATTGTCTTACTACCGAAAAAGGGACTATAACTTTTGTGTGAGCTTTTAAGAGAAAGGTTCTGTAGTGTTTAATGGCTTTGTACACAACAAAGGCTTGTTTTCAAATTCTAAGTAATTAATTTCAGCACCTTGAAGGTTTGAGTTGTAAAATGAGATTGGTGATTCCAAGTTTTGATCGTTAATTTGTGTCAGAACTGCTGCATAAGATGAATCAGATGCAAGGGTATATAGCATGAAATGATTTGAAAAATTAGGAGTGCTTAAAGCAGGGGCATTTATGATTGATTGTTTGATGGAATCAAATACCTCTTTTCCTGTAGGACCCCATTTAACGACCGAATTTTTCTTGATCATGGTTTGTAATGGCAAAACAATCTGGGAAAAGTCTAGAACAAATCTTTTTACAAAGTTAATTTGACCTAAAAATGACTGCATGGATTTTTTATTATGAGGGAATTAAATATTAAAAATCTCTTTGATTCTATCTGGATCAATATAAATACCATCCTTTGAAACAATGAATCCTAAGAGCTTACCTTGATTAAGAGCAAAAAAGCACTTCTTTGGATTGAGTGAGATACCATACCTTCTGCAGCATTCAAATATTTGTTTCAGATCGTGTAAATGATTTGATCTTTTCTTGGAAAATATAGTAATATCATCTAAATAGAAAACTACTGATTTATTGATCAATCCTTTGAATGCCATGTCCATCACTCTTTGGAATGTAGCTCCAACATTGATTAATCCGAAAGGCATTTTTTGGTGGGCATAAGTTCCCCACTTGATTCTAAAGGTAGTCTTAAGTCTGTCATCAGGGTGGACCAAGATTTGATTATACGCTAAAAAGCCATCTAAGAAGGACATTAACTCAGAACCAGTTATTGAATGGAGTGTCTGCTCCATGGTAGGTAAAGGGAAGTTATCCTTTTGGCTTGTTTTGTTAAGATTTCTGAAATTGATACAAATCATAATGTTGCCATTTTTCTTCCTTACTGGCACCATATTGGACACCCATTTTGAATGTCTAACAGGAAAAATTATCTTAGCTTTCAAGAGTTTGTTTAGTTCAGCTTTTATGTGACTCTCTAAGTTAGGATGAATCTTCCTTAACTTCTGTTGTACTGATTTTTGTTTAGAAAGCATTGGATCGTATGCTGTATGATAGATGTATTGTGTGTTTTCAAATCATCGTATTTCCAAGCAAAGACATTTTTATGTTTATGCAATAATCTAATGAATGCTTTCTTCTAAAGAAATTCCTAATCCCAAATTGATGTTTTGAGGATTATCCTCAGTACCAAGGTTTATCAATTCAAATCTCAAGGTAGAACTCTGGAGCTTTGAATTAGTCACCTGTTTAAACCTGTCTTTGATGTCATAAAGATCTTCAAGCTTAACCACTATCTTAGGTATTGAGTTTTCTTCAAGCTTTTCCTTCATTTGAAGGTCATGGTCACTTTCATCAATAATTTGATCATCATAGGACTTGTCAGAAGTTAAGAAAAAAATGTCTTCATCGTGATTGAACACTCGCTAATTAGTGAAATTATCAGGAATTGATGGTCTAAAAATTAACTCTACTGAGAATCTGTCTGGGCTATAATCTTCAAATGGAAGGATCTTGAAGGCAATATTTGCTAGTAAATTTGTTGTTGCATTCTGGGACCCAGGGATGGAAGAAATATTGAATGCTAAAATTTGAGATATAAGGTCCTATACCAAAGACTGATAGTGTTTAAGGTGACTAGAAAGGCAATGAATAGTATTTCTGACTTGTTTTATAACAATTTCTGAATCACCGAACACTTTCAAATATTGAACTTTAAGACCAATTTCTTTGTAGAGTCCTTGAATTAAGGCCTCATATTCAGCTGTATTGTTTGTGCATTCAAATTCCAACTTGCATGATAACATGGTATTTTCTCCCTCAAGACTCACTAAAATGCATCCTGCTCCTACACCTTCACTAGATTTAGACCCATCAAAATATAATGACCAAAACAAAGATTTACCTACAGTTTTATTTACAGTTTTCTCAGCGATTTTAACACATATTGATGTATCTGTTTGTGAAAAATTTTCGATTTGAGATGTGAAATTATTAACTGAGAAAGGTGATGGTTGAGTGATGAAATTGCCAAAGAATGATTCAAATGAGTAATTCCCCAAAATATTGTTATTGAATGCTATTGGTTGATTTTCTTGTTCGAATTCAGTAACAGTATGGGTCATGTGTTTCTCCCGATCAATCTTGATCTGATTTGGCTTTCCTTTATAAGGGAGCCACATATGAGACCAATCGATGGAAATATAACCATGGAGTTTCTCATACCAATCTCTACTCAAAATCAAACCATAGAATTCAGGTATACCAGCGATTAAAATATCAATTCTCTGAACCACTCTTGGATCAGCTGATAACCTAATAGTGACTCAGTCGATTTCTCCTAAAACCTGGACCTTAGTTCTATCCAACTGGACAATTTGAATTGTAGACTTTTGGGGTTCAATGTTCAGTTTAGAATAAACTAAAGTTGGCATTATATTAGAGGAAGCCCCTGAGTCGATCAAACAGTTGTGTAGATTTCTATTATATATCTTGTAGTGAAGAGGAATGGAGGAGTATGGGAATTTGATCTATCTCTAATTAAAATAGCATCAGTAGCTTCTACTCTACCAGGAGGTGGTTTACCTACTTCATTAGAAGCTTTGGACAATATGACATTTGGGAGAGGAGAAGAGGGTACAACATTTAACTCCTTAAGAAGTAATTGTTGTTCATGTTTGAGCTTACTAAGCTCAAACATAGTGATATTTTCCTTTGTTTTATTCATGTCTTCAATAATATTGTAGTCCATAGAATCTGTAACTACTTAGGCCTTAGATGTTGGAAGTGGATTTGAAGCTGATGGCTGATTTTGGGAAGGTATCGTTTAGATTTCTTTGTGGGAACCTTTTCTTTGGTAGCAGTAGTACCTGCATTCCTTTTCTTTTGAGTTATTTGAACAGGTTCAGGAGTACCCTTACTCCTGGTAGTTACAGGGAAAGCTTCCTGTTCATTTTCTGTATCGTAATTAGGCAAAATAAAGTCCCACATCCCATGACATTCTACAGTCTCTTCTTCTTTTGGTTCTTTATATGATAAGACTGTTTCTTCTTCTTCTTCCTCTTCGGGATCTGAGTCTGCATTGGATATGGTATTTGGTGGTTTTGATTCAAGTTTCTTGAAGTTTCTAAATGGCCCTTTTGCTGAAGTCTCAGCTACTTGTTTTTTGATTTCTACCATTTTGTTCTACATAGTCTTAAGAACTTTTTGGAGACCCTCCATATCATATGGGTCTTTAGGCATTTTCTTCTTTGAATCATCCTTGAAAGAAACTTTTTTGGATTTTCTATCTTCAAGAGAAGCTTTCTTTTCTAAAGCAATTATGTGTTTCTCTATAGCAAATGCCTCTTTCATGTTTTCAGCTAGAGTTGGTTTTGCAGCTCTATCTACAAAAATAGCTATATTTGAAGGTAATGCTGTTATATACCATTCGCTTCTAATTTGCTCACTTGGTTTAGAGGCAGTTGGAATCGCAAGAGTTTATTAAACCACAAATTGAACTCCTTTATAGGTTCTTTAGATTATATCCTAAGGTTCGAGAGATCATTGATTAACGTTGCTAGAGATCTGTCATCACCATACTTGGTTAGGAACTGTTCTTGAAAAATGTTCCAACTTGTAATGGATCCTGAGGACAAGGAAAAATACCAAGACCCAGCTGATCCTTGTATGGTATAAGGGAAAAGCCTAACAACAACATCTTCCTCTATTACTCCTTTTAAGTTAACTGCCAACATGAAGTTGTTAATATGCTCATCGGCTTGTATCCTTGCATCTGGATTAAATTTTGGCAACCATTTTTCAGGGTGTGCTAGCAATGGATGTAATGGTGCAGGCATTGTGACTGCACTAGGAGTATTCCATGGATTCTGAGCCATTGTAGAACTAATACTAGATGATATTGATGATGAAGTTCCAGATGTTTGGGAAGGAGATGATATTGAAGTTTGAGGTGGTTGAGATGTTGAGGTTCCTGATCCCTGTTGAACAACAATGTGTAATGGAGGAGTGGATGGCTCACTTCGCACTGGAGAAGATGAAATGGATGATGATGAGATAGTCTCACTATCAGATCCTTCAGTTGTTTTTCTTGCCCTTTTCCTTTTAGGTAAGGGAAACTCAGTAGGTTCAATACCAAGCTTTCCACTCTGAAGTCTGGTGAGATGGTGAGGTGGAATGAATTGTGAAGTCTCACTGCCTTGTGATATCTCAAAATTCTGTGGGGATATTGAAAAGCGTTGAAGTTTATGGATAAGAGACTGGACTTCAGGAGACTCTGGAGTTCATATTTCTAGGATATGTGGGGGTTGAGCAGTGGTAGTTGACTCCTCTTCTTCTTGTTTGAAGACTGGAGTTCCAACATGCAAAGGAGAGGTTGGAGGTGAGGTGGAGGGAGATTTACTCTCAGAATGGGTTGTAGGTTTTGGTTGGCTCACCATTCATAGTTCATGCCCTCCTTTTAGCACAAAAAATTTTGATGCCTTGAAAATCGTTGCATCAACATCGGGGAAAACCACCCGGTCCGGACCTTAAAGGTAACTCCTTTTTCGTTTGGTGTGGTGGCTCCCACTGGATATAATGGGACCTATTTCCCAATGGTTTGTAAATAGGATAGATAAGTGGTTGGTTTTCTATTATATAATGATAATGATGGATGATTTATTCTAAAATGCAAAACTATAAACAACTAATCTATCCCGGGAGATTTCCACTTTAGTGTAACTTTTGATGATCTTTATCTACAAATAGGCATATAGATGACTCCATTGATAAACAAGACATTCATTCATATGATAATTACTTTGTTCAAGTAGTTGAACAAAGTAATCATTAAAACATTATTACACTATTTTTGATATATCATCGACATAAATATGATTGAAAGAATAACACTCCTTAAATATTTAATAGTGATAAGTATAAGGACTGCTGTTAAAACGCATACATATATCCAATGATAGCAAGATTAAATAAATGTGGGTTCATATAAAAGAATGGGGCAAAGACATAGATAATAGTACCATATGTAATTTGGATCCCTCCTGATATCAATCGCATTTAGATTCCAACTTCTAACTTAGAAATACTCTCACAAAAAGCAATAGTGCATATCTCATCAAAGTATTCTTCATTAAAATTCAGAATATAGGCCCAGTCTTCATAAAAAAATATATCAGAAGCACAATAGTGTGACTTCCCGATCCAAGTTTTATACAAAAATTGAGGACCCTTTCTAAAGACATGAAAGGGTCTATAAATACTATCTAAGCTAACTGACTATGAAATAAAATGCTACTAGGTGGTATAACCAAATTATAAAGATCTCCTTGAAATAGGCCTACTTACAGTCGGTAGAATGATTCACTGTTTCGGCCAATCATCCTTTGGCTTGAGCTGGCACATAGCAAGCATTGATTGCAATTCTGGAGGGTGACTCAGATGAGAATACAGTTGAGTTGAATACGTAGCATCATGAATTTTGGGAATTATATAACCGATTGCATCGGTTAAACATTTGAGTGCTGCCCTTTGATTATATGGTTTAACTAGGAAGAACCAAAAGGTGTCTAAAGTTAAACTTTGGATGCCTGTGATTAATCGCTCCTTCTTTTCCAATTCTTGTTTTCATGTATGTTCCAATGTTTTGGCTGATGGTAGTTTTCCTGGAGTGCACTGTGAAATCAGATTAGATAGATAAAGAGTATCATTAATTGACTCAATTAAATTACTAGTTGTTGATCTACATCTTGAAGTTTCCCTTTTTGCCTTCATTAATTATGATTGCCATTCTAGGAAAAGAATTTCCTTATGTGATTCTAGAATTTTAGGCAGATTTGTGGCTTGCCCTTCACTGGTTTCTTGCTACGCAAGAAAGTTGGTTAAAGTCTCATCGGCTTGTCCCAAATTCTGCCTGGCATCAACTGATTTGTCAATCAGTGATGAAGCAATCTCACAAAGGGGCTCGGCAAGGGGAATATTATGACATAGCAAATTTAACTGCTTAATCAATGCTTTATTGATCTGAAGAGCTTTGGACCTGAACTCTACTGGTTGATGAAAACTCTTGAACTTTTCTATCTGTTGTGATAGTTGAGAAATTTGCTCATCTTTTGTTTTACTCATTTGTTCATTCATTGTCTTCAGCTTGGCCAATGATGTGGATAATTCTTTTTGTTTCTACACTGCACTTTGGTCTATCCTCTGCTTCTCCTTGAGAAATTGCTCATTTAGTTGGTTGTTTACTTGTTGTTGTGTTGCTAATTGTTGTTCTAATTGCTCTATTCTCTGTTGTCTTTCAGATACCTGTGCCTCCAATGAAACAATTGTTTGGTCTTTTTCCTTGAGTAACTTGCTCACTTCTGATGCTTTATCCATAGTAGCTGCTGAGTAGGCCCCGGGATATTGAGAGATTTTTGTGAGGTCTTCGAAAGGATTGAATTCTTCTTTCCATACAACATTAGCCATATCTGTTTGTGCAGGTAAAAGGGAAGATTGATCAAGTCTTCTCTTTTCCCTTTGTCTTTTTACTACAGCCCTATGCTTAGGGCTGTAAAAGACATCTAAAGGTGGTATTTCTTCTATATGCAAAACAATTGCATCCAATGGATCCTTAGGAACTATCTCTGCAACTTTACTTATGAGTAGGTTGTTGGTTCCTTCAGTTGGAACCGTATTTGTTGCTTTCTTGTGACCAATTGTCACTTGAGGCATACTAAAACCCTGTGAATTCTCAAGATTTCGTATAATGGAATCGAACTGTTTCCATTCTTTAAGGAGCTTGGGATCAATCTGAGTATCTATATCCATGTGTTCACTACCTTTTCCCTGTCCTTTCTCCTGTTCTTTCTCCTGTGCTTTCTCCTATGCAGGTGCTTTTGCTTTCTCGGGAATTTTTTCCACAGCAAGGGATTTGTCACCAGTTTGTTGTTCAGGCTCGCTTGAGTGGATTGCTAGGGTGATGACTAATAGTCTAGAGGCAGAGTTTGCAACCTCTGTTCTCTGAGCCTATTGAACACTTCCAGCCCCTCATCTTGACACTTGATCCTGGCCAATGTTTTCACCTGAAATAATGACTCTGCTGAGGAAAACAGGTCATCAAAGTCATCCTTTTGATGATCAAACTTTGTAAGATTGGCTTGTTCAAAAACATTATAGGCAACTTTTCTTACATCATATTGTCAGTTGGGAATTGTCGCAAGATTGAGCATTTGTATTTTTTCTGCTTCCTTTTCTGCATGTTTGTAATCGTGGAGAGTGTAAACACCAAATCTTAAAGGAAATGTAGGCCATACCTATTTCTTAGAATTTCTAAGGGTTTTGGATGTCCCTTCTGTTGTTATCTGATATTCCAATTCTCGAGCTAACAGCTTATTGGGCACATATAGGGGAAGGATATGGGGTTTTGTAAGGCTACCAAAAAGCCTTATATAAGTGAACTTGTCTTCTCTGAACCAGTTACCTATTGCAGTCAAGTCGATCCTTGCTTCCTCGGAAATCCTAGGGGCAGGCTTATAAAAAATAGCATTATAGACAGGCAACATAAAACCATTACAGATTTTGTACAAATATCTTTGTAGTGAGATTTCCATAACATCTGATGATAAATATGGATTGGCTTAGGGTCCTAGGGAGTCCATCTCCATCCGAGTACCAGATATTCATAGTTAAAACAGAGATTATCCATAATATAAGCACTGTAATAAAAAGGGGGAATGGTCCTGGTAGTTTTGCATGAATTTGATCTGAATTCAAGAATTGTTGTGGCTAATTTGTTGGAAAAAAATGTTTCCTAATCCATCACATAACTATTGACTGTTGCCTCCATTAGAGGGACCATTTCAATGGTGAATTTAGCAAAGTCATGTATTCCCCACATTCTACATATCATAGCCCCAGCATAACAGTAAGGAAAATCCAATGAGTCCACAGAGTTCTTACCTGATGATTCATGTTTGTGCTTCTCGAGATTATGTTTCCACTGCTTAATCAGGGCCGATTCTGTCTCGTTTTCATTTGCAAATTTTTCTAGGAAGGCTTTGTTGTACTGTTTTTTAGGCTCAAGAAAGTGATACATTTTCCTTAGATCATCAGGCTGAAATGAGCCGAATATCCTCCCGTCCATTGTACAAAATGTCCTGTTCGAGACTGGAATTTCCTTTACCACCCATCTCATATTGTCAGTACATGGGAGGATTTTTTCTCGTGCTGCTATTATGTGAAAATATGAATGAGCTAAATCTTTGAGGGATGCTTCCGATTTATTAGTTGATTCAGTTGTGGCTTATTTTGATATTTCCTCAAGCTCCTCTGCTTCAATTAAATTGTAAATGCTCTCCCAACTAGTATTTCCAAGGCCGAGGCACATAGTGTTTAAGATTAACCCTTTTTTTCTTAGTCTGGGATCCTTGGCTGGCTGCACTACTACTGTAGGAACTTCTGTTGTAGATTTCTTTAATTTATTTCCCATTTGTTTCAAATTTCTTATTTCGGTGGAGTTCTGCACAAGCAATGGGAAAAACCGTGATACAGAGAAATGTTGTTATAGACCAATATGAAAATGAAAAAGAGTTACGTCGATCAGGTGATAATGGATTATAATAAGGTCATTGCGGATAAAATCTAATGAAAAGATCTACCCTTAACTACTTCATTAATTATCCGCTTAACCTATCAATCATGGTAAAGGAGGTTTTAAATGTCCATCATGTCATTTATATGCCAAATGATTCATTCAAGCATGGGTTAGATTTCTTTGATGGATAATCAGAAGTAAATCACAAATCGGCGATCGATAACATGAAGGGAAAGGCTTTAATATTAGTCTTAAACATCCTCCGATCACCGAAAGGTGATATAATGTATGAAAACCTTTTAAATACATTTCTGAAATATGCGACTCATCAATGCATCATAGTCGGGGAATGGATTTGGGTCTTATTACTATGTCAATGTGATTTCACCGATCACTGATTGCAATATGCCTTATCGCATCGGAGGATTCGAGTGTGCCTTTAATCATTTGTTGACTTGTTATTTCCAATTTCCGATGGCAATACGCTTTATCGCATTGGAGAATTTAGGAGGCTCTGTTACATCGTTGCTTTGGCATTTACCTTTTCTTATATCTGATTACGATATGCTTTTTAGATCAGAGTGAATGAATGTGTCTTTATATATTTCCTTTGTTGTTGCGATATGTGATCTTCCGATCGCTTTATCACAATAATGAAGAATTTTTATAATTTCTTAAAGACCAACTTTATTCCTCTCCAAAAGGCTTTTAAAATAGTTCATTTACCTTAAGTCTTTTGATAAGGGTTTTTCTTATGATGGGCTATTACCAATTTATTTACACATCTAAGTTTATTTTTAAAGGGACCCATTTCATATTATGATTTTGTATAAAAATTTTATGAAATGGGGGGTTGTTGTATAGCACAACACAGTCCCAACATACAAGGTAAGATAACACGAACATAACTCACGGATCAGTCTGAGACAAGTGTGATAGTTTCTATAACAAGGTTCAGAGAAAAGTTTTGTCCGGAAGAGAAGTCGAGACAGATGGTGATAGCATTAACAACATATACAACACATTAACAAAAAGATTCATATAATTGCATGTGAATCATTTCATACACAAGTATGTAAGTTAAACAACATATATCATTAAGGAAGCTGGAGCAGTCCAACTACAATAACAACATATGCATGAAAATGTGTTGGATTTTATTATATAAAGAAGTGTAAGTCACAATCATACAATACACCATATAAACCTACTAGCCCTATCAGTAGAACGTTACAGCCACGCCCACCTGCTACTCCAAAGAGATGTACTAGCTCCATGCAGTGGAGAAGCCAAAGCACGTTACAGTATTGTCCAAGCCTTCTTTAAGATAGTCTTAGTGGAAGCTTGGCTAACCAAAATCCCTTACAATGAATTATGAGGGACCATTTATAGAAAAGGGTGGGGTGAGCCTTGATAGTCCCATTTGTGTCAGTTCGACTACGCTCATGACTCTTCACCTACTCTATCACTGTTACATCCCACTATTGACACTTGACTTACACTTGACATGACTCAACATTACAATGCACTTGTGCTCATGTGAGACAAAATGGCTTGAGCAAGCCTTGCAAGACATCACTCACACATGGTCTGCTATAGTGAGACCAACTCTTTGACATGCTTGTGATGGTGAAGCTGGTGAGATGATGCCAAGCTTAGTTGTCTGTGATGGTATGCATGCACCTCATGGTGACATCTTGCTGAAGCGAACTCTTACCTCATTGCAACTGGTGCATTGGTTCGGCCCCTTCATCCAACTCATTTGCTAACATGTGCATGGTCTTCTTGGGTACGGTTTAACCAAAAACACATTGATGCATAGTGTTTGTGTTGATCTTCAAGTGTGTGTTGGTGGTCATGCGCATCAACTTTCTGAAGTGCATGTTAAGCCCCAGTTGGACTTGTTTCTTGTCTTCACCTTGGTGAGTGTGTTGAATTGGTTGGATTGCATGCGTGCGCTCAAAAACATGCATGTTGTTGGATCCTTTGCATGCGATAAACAACACTCTTCACCATGTTTACTCTGTGTCCACTTCTGGGATGGATCCTTAACTTGTGCTGGCGCAGTTTCATTCGTGAGTGCATGTTGTGCCCACTGTTATTTCTATTCCTGCTGCAACTCATTGGACAGAGTGTGCAGCTTCATGTTCTTCCTGAGTTGTTGGTTCAACACATGTAACTCATTCTTTGTTCCATCTTCTGCCTTCACGCGATCTTCATGTCGTGCTGTCACTTCATAGTCTGAATCACCAAAGTTACTTTCATTTTGAGTGGATCTGCTTTATCTTGCAACTTCGCTTTGCCTCTATGTCGTCAACAACCTTCCTCTTGTATTCGTTGTGTTTGCTCTGTTTGTTGCATTCACTGCATTTGCTGCATTCTGTATGCTGCCTTCAGCTATTGTTCATGATGCTGCTCACTGTGATGCTCTTGCTTGATGTCCTTGCCCATGAACAACTTGACGTCTTCGTGAGTAGTTAAGCCCATGGACACTTGATCTACTACATCCCCAAACGTGCTCTGAATGGTGTTTTTGTCTCTGCTCTCTTGGACACCATTATACCTATACTTCTAAGAGGATGATGACACCTATGATACTTGGATACATCGAAACAATCATAGTAAGAAATTTGTCAGTCGAAAACCAAAATAAACATGAGAACTCACTTGCAACATACCTAGGTGAATGATCATGAAGGTTGCACAATTTTGGCTGGGAGGTCAAGAGATTGACTGCTAAGACTGCACAAGGCATAGTCCAGGCTGTTGGGAGACTAACTGACTACTGGAACTGCAAAATGTGTAATCCAGTTGGGCAAGTGGCTAATGGGATTGTAGAATATGCGTTTCCAGCTCAGAAAGACTGTTGGTCCATGGACAGATTTGCACAATGTTTTGGAACAAGCAGCCACTAACCTCCAGAAATGTGAAATTCTATCTAGGAGGCCAATGATGGGTGAGATTGCACAAATCTGTAGAGGAAGGTGAGCCTTCCTTCTTTAGATTTTGTAATGCAACCTTATTGAAGGCAGAGACCGGGCTAAGGTTGGCCCAACTCGCCGACGGGAAACTAAAAGAAAGTAAGTCGATGAAATGCATGGTGATACTAAGTGATAGCAGAAGTGATAAACAGTGCATGCAAAACTAAATGGAGGATTGAGCAAGCAAATCAACATGCATGTGGGTGAGGTCATTTTCTAGTTGGGCACATGTCCATGCAAAATAGCTTCATGCATGTGACAGCAGTGAGATAGCAACAAAAATTGAAACAAAGCTAGTACAAGCTACAATTTATGTAAATGACAACAAGCATTCAAAGAAATCAAGCAAACAACACTCACAGAAGAAAATACACAAAAAGTTACAGAAATGCAGCACAAGGCATGGGAAGCAACCTTACCCCAAAAAAGCTAAGCTAAATGTGCCAACTTCTCCTAGATGTGATGCGGGATGTCAGAGCTACAATGTTGATGTGAGGACTGAGCTCTATAGTGACTAGTTGATGAGTTTTGATAACATCGAGGTTATGACGCTCATGCCACAAATCTAGGAGTAAGACTCACTTGGAGGGAGGTTTCAGAATTACTACTTGCATGTAACCTCCAACTGCTAAACAGAGATCAATGAAACAAGGGATGCCTTTGCATCTTGCCTTGGAAGAAGCAGCCTATGCATGCAAGTCTATTTTGCTCAGTCTCAAAGGGAACCAGTCAACTCAACTACACATGCAAGTGACTACTCGACTGCTGGAGAAAAATGCACATTTCTTACTGTCAACTGGGTTGACTACCCAAGGGGATTACACAATTTCTATGGCCAGCAACTGACTGCTACTGAGATTTGCACAAATCCTGGGTTGGCTGGTAGGATTGCAAGATTGAGAAGACCAGCAAACTATGAGAGGTAATTGCGTAATTCCTCGACGTAATGGTTGGTTTCCCTCTAGAAATGCGTAAATTTCACTAGGAAGCTACTCATCTTATAGTTGGACCAAGTGCAGATGAGCAGCATGTGAAGCGAAAAGATCAAGCTACGATCGAGAGGCTTCATTTGAGTAAGAAAGACACTAAAGCTTGAGGACTTGATGAAGTAAGGCAAGCTACTGTGAAGGTTGGTAGGGAGGCTCGAAACAGGCTAAGGCAAAATTTTGGAGGGTGGTTCTAGCTGCTACAACAAGAGTCTAAGGCATTTAAGAGTAGAATGGGTGGGAAGTGATAGAGAAGAAAAGTGGGTAAGATAGAAGAAATGCTCTATAGCTGAGTGTGCAAAGGCATAGGTAGAGTCTACAGCTAAGTGCGTGGACCCTTGCAGTTGTGTGCCTAGGGTAGTTTTGAGTCTGTATTCATAAATTGAGGATCAATAAGACAATTTTGCACAGAATTCTTGTGTATTTATGTTTATCTCTATTTCTGTTAATGTTATATGGTGTCGATGAATGATGTGTTTTATGAAATATTGATTGAATGTTACGCGATTCTCTTGAGTAAGTGTTAATGATGTGCAATGCATGTATAGGTACTTTCACGAAGACTTTGATGAATTCTCTGATGCTTATTAATAACTTAAGTAAATATGCGTGAACCCTAATTTACGATTGCTCTCTTATGCATGTAAGTAAACAAATTTACTGTTAAAGGTCTGCAATGACTAATCATAGACCTTCGAGAAGGTTTGAAGGTTGTTTGACACAGTTGCAATGACGAGCCTTAAGAGTGTATTGATCTGCACAGAGGAAGATTTGAGGCGTTGGAGGACATCAGATTAGTCTATGGATGCATAAATGTTGTTCTTGCATTCCCCCACACTGCTTCAGGTGAGACTCCAACCTGCACTATGCAAGTTGTTTCCAAAAGGGCCAGTAGTGTAGGGTTTTGTTGATTGGTGCAACTAACTCTGAACTTGGGTTAGGACCCCCTAATCCAACAAATAGTTTCATTTTCAAGATATCCAACAAATAGTTTCATTTTCAGGATCGAGATCTGCTTGAAGGAGGTATGTGATGTCGCATCATTGGAATCCGACCAAGAAAGAAATTGAAAGTGCTTGGATCGAAAGATTCACGAGTTCGCGACACAAGAAAATAGGAATCCATGCATGTCAAAAGAAGAGTGGTTCAACAAGTATCTGTATACAAAGATACACGAGATCTTCTTCTGCACTTTTCCCATTGAACTGTATGAGTGGTTAGCTAAATTAACAGACAGTCAAGGAAGGTGGATGCTCGATAGTCCTATAGTGTGGACTTAGAATTAGTGTGATGGCTAGAAACCTCTAAAAAAAGGATCGTGTGGGCTATTGATCATTGGCTCCATCAAATTTTGGGAGGCTTTGTTACAAAATTTGTAGTTGATACCTCGGACAACTATAGCGAAGTGGAGCGACGATTTTTCAAGGGACTGCGAGGTAAGTATTTAAGGTCATTGAACACTTGGATTAAAATGCTATTATGTGAAACATGAGTGATGCCTTTACCTTTATGTTCGGAGCTAAGCGAAGAGGGTGGTTGTTTAGAAATCATGAAGGATCAGGACCAGAGTATAGTCCATTGATTAGACCTCCTCCAAGTGACAACAAAGGGGTGAAACAGAATCCACCATGAAGTGCCATTCAGCTAATCACTCAGGGGATTCCTCGAGTAAATCATATGTCCACTCCATCTCCGCCTTCCCCTCCAATGCATAAAACTTCGCCCACACCTCCACCTCTACAACCACCATTCAACATGGCGAACATGATGAAGCTGTCGATTTTCAAGGGCATAGGGAGTGAAGATATAGAGTAGTTTTGGTTTGTCGTGAATGCTATATGGACAACGCAACATATTACTGATGATAATATAAAGAAGGCACAGTTGGTTACCTCTTTACAAGATCGTGTGCTAACTTTGTATATTAAGTATTGTTCTTATAATCCTCTTGCATTGCTAACAGAGACTAAGGCGGCTTTAAACAAGGAGCTTAGTAAGCCTAAGTTTGACTCACAGTCAGTAATTGGATTCAAAGAAATCATGATGAGGGTTGATGAGACGCCTTGGGAATTAGATCAAAGGTTGAAGTGTCAGATTCGAGAAGCTAACATGTAGCTCACAAATAGTCAGAACATAGGAACCCAGAATAGAAGCCTTGGAAATCACGATGAGGTTGTATGCATGACCTATTCAGTATGCCACCTTGGGGGTATAGCAGATCCACTATTAGTTACAAATCCTACACCTAGAGTTACAAAGTTTGATGAAAGACAAGGAGACTATATTGGAAGTGCACACAGAAGTTTGGTGTTTGAATTCCAAGGTCCAAGGGAATGATAAAGACCATTTTCCCATGTAAGTGAATTATATTACATGAGGGGGGGCCTAGAAGCCCCAACAGGGTCAAGCGTGGGGATTGTACTATGGTGTGCTATTTTTCAAGTTAGTCGACAACATGTGATAGATAATTATCATTTACTTCAAAAGTTCGTCCACACACCCCAACAGTTGTTCTGTAACTTTTGCAAAGTTGTGGGCCACGATGAGCACCACTGTCAAAGCTATGAGTTGATGATGGAAAGAACACCTACATACTAGATGCAAGAAGAAACTTGGCCTCTAGATCAGGGCGTTGGAGGGGCACACGTAGGTTATCAGGGATGAGGATGGGTCTAAGGAGGAGGAGGACTTGGTAGAAGTCACGGTCAGATTATCTGCTACAACTACAGACACCCAAGGCACTACGCATGAGAATGTCAGAATCAGACACACCTGTCATGTCAATACTACAATCAATTTGACCATACTATAGAAGAATGCTTGATGCTGATAGCTAAAAGGCAAAAGAAGAAAATGTAGCCTCAACAACCTATGCAAAACTTACAAATGATGAGAGATGAGCCCTACAAGGATGATCAAAGGGTGAGAAGTGGAATAATGACTAGCGATGATAAGGGTAAACAACTTGAAGAAGAAGGATGGGTCCACAAAGTGCTAGATAAAGAAGCCAACTTTGATCTAGTGCATGTTAAGGATACTTTTATGGAAGCCAAGAAGACCTTCACTAAGGCCTCCACCTCACGAAGCTAGGACAAGGTGAAAGAAACCAGTGCACCTGCAGAGGTTGATCCCTCTGTCCTCGCTACATTTTTGGAAACCTGCAAAAAGACTATTGCATGAAAGAAAATATGTGGAAGGCTTGTAAGAATTAATAAACAAATTCACCAGCAAAGAGAAGGTCCTTGATGGATACTGCGTGGTCAAAAAAATTGGCAAGCATAAGGCACGAACAAGGCATGAGATGAGGCTCACCGTGCAAATAGGTGATTATGAGATGGACGAGGTCATCTTGGATCTGGCGTCTGATGTGAATGTATTACCAAAACAAATATGGGAAAGAATGGGGTGATTTGTGTTGTAGTGGTCTCTAATTCAACTCAGAATGGTGAACCAATAGAAAATCATTCCCATGTGATGATTATATGGAGTAACAGTTGATATAGAAGGTGTGAGCGTGATGGTCGACTTTGAGGTTATAGAAATTGTCGATGATATTTATCCATACCCCACACTCCTAGGAATTGAATGGGCCATTGATATGAAGGGGGTCATCAATTTAAAGAAGAGGACAATCTCATTCGAAAGAAAATCGTTGCGGGTTGTAGTATCATTGGACCCTACAGAAGGGGCATGATATACTTAACTAGTCTGCGATTAGGAAGAAAGTGATGATGAACTAGAACAAATCTACGAAATAGCAACACAAGATCAAGATTGGATCAATTTGATGATAGATGGCATGATTGCATGGGATCGAGAGAGTTGTTGCACCTATAATTTAGACGAGGAGTTAGAAAATTGGCAGAATCGCTTGCGTGAAGTGTCTACATTGTGATGTAATATGATGTCATAGTCATTGTGCTGGGTTTCACCGGAGGTAAGGAAATTACCCTATTATGATGGTTTAACTGACGTTAATATGTTTTTGGATGAATTTGAGCATGAATTCCCTAAGGGTCACTGCTTCCAAGCATTAGAGTTGGCACTGCGTGCTACACTTGCACGATGGTGGGGTATGCATAAGGATGGTTTTTCTGGAAGGACGATCCGCGTGATCACCTAGAAAAATGGACTAAAGCATGGGGGATAGAACAACAGTAAGAGTGGGTACACATATTTTTCCATACTTTGGATACAATTCCCATGAATTGGTATTTGGAAACGGAAATCAGACATGGCACCATAGAATGGGATATATTGAAGGAAGGGTTGTTATTGATGTTCAGCATTGAAGACGGCTTCGCAAGCATCGATGAAGCACTACAAGAGATTAAGGTGGTTATCTTCAGAACATCGATGGAACCTATGGAATGGACCCAACCAGACTAGAGCATTGAGCTTCTTGATGTGTTGGAATGCTATAATGTAACCAATGAAGAGGAGGATGAACACCCATGAAACATTAACATTCCTGAGGCAGAAGGGCATCGTGAAGTTGAAGGCCCATAAATATAAAACCCAAAGACCTTCACACCATTGAAGACAATGCAAGTAAACATTAGCACGGAAGCAGAACTAAAGTTCACAAAGATTGGATATTACTAGGACAACACTACCATGGATAAAGTTGTTGAGTTACTCCGCAAATACCAAGATCTCTTCCCTACTAAGTTTCCAGATTTGAAGGGCATAGTTGGCGATCTGGGTGTTATGAAGATCACTATGAAGCCAGATGCGAAGCCTACTAAATAGAGGTCATATCGCCTTAATCCTAAATACAAGGAAAATGTTCGCCAAGAGCTGGACAAGATGATGGAGGAAAACATCATAGAACCAATTGAGGAATCTGATTAGGTGAGCCCGATGGTGGTTCAAGAGAAGAAACAAAAAGGTGAAATAAGGATTTGTGTAGATATACAGAAGCTTAATGATGCATTTGTCCATGAACCATTACCAGCATTGTTTACAGATGAAGTGTTGGAGGGCAAGAGGCCTATTCCATTACTGATGGGTTTTGTGGGTATCATCAGATCAAGATCATGCCCGAGGATTGGAGAAAAATGATCTTCATGACAGAGTGGGGTTGTTTTCAGTACAATGTGATGCCGTTTGAACTTAAGAATGCACCTGCGATATTTTCATGCATAGTCATAGCAAAATTCAAGGAGTTCAATCATAAGTTCTTAGAAGTCTATTTTTATGACTAAACAGTATTTGGATTAGTGAAGCACCATGTAGAAAAGTTTGCACCTGATGTTAGATACGTGACGCAGATACGAGATTGCGATGAACTTGGAGAAATGCATATGTTGTGTTCCCTTTGGGATCTCGTTAGGTCGCGTGGTATGCAAGCAAGGATTGATGGTGGACCCTGACAATATTGTGGTAATAGTGAATTTGGAGGCCCCTAGGAATGTCAAGTAGTTGTGCATGATGTTGGGACATATGGGGTATTATATATAATTTATCAAATCTTATGCTCAGATTATTGTGCCCATGGAGAAACTGCTAAAAAAGGATGGAACATTCTGTTGGGACGAAGAAGGTCAGTACAACCTAGATGTATTGAAAGAAAAGATGGTAACTACATCGATTTTGGTGTTCCCTAATTGGAAAAAGGAGTTTCACATACATGTGGATTCCTTTTACATTGCGTTGGATGCAGTGCTAATGCAAGCCGATGAAGGAGAAATGGACCATCCTATAAACTTCTCAAGTAGGAAGTTATTGAAGGCCGAGAAGAATTATTCAACGATTGAGCGCGAAGGGTTGGAAATGGTGTACGCACTACTAAAATTAAGGCATTATCTATTAGGAGGGCAATTCAAGATGTATACAGATCATTCTGCCTTGAAATACCTGGTCAATAAGCCTGTGTTGGGGGGTCATATTTGCAGATGGTTGCTATTATTTCAGGAGTATGACTTTGAAGTCATTGTGAAGCCAGGAAGGTTAAATGCAAGACTTGGCAATCTATCACACATCGAAATAGGAGAGGAGCCTAATAATCTGTAGGAAGGGTTGACAAATTCGTAGCTCTTTGCGGTGCATGTAGTGGATGACCATTTTACATACATTATTCACTTCTTGACTACAGGGATGGCACAGAAAGGATAAACAAGTTAGCAGAAAAAGGAACTAGTAGTGTGCGCAGCTGATTTTTCAGTCATTGCGGGACATCTGTATGAAATGGGTGTAGATGAAATCTTGCGAAGATATACCAGACTTTGAGTGGGTTAGTATTCTTGTTGAATCTCATGGGGGAGCCACAAGAGGTCATTATCTAGGCAAGGCAATTAAGCAGAAGATTTTGCGCATAGGTCTATGGTGGCCAACGTTGCACAAGGATTCCAAGGCATATTGTAAGGCATGCGATGCATGTCAAAGAACTAGAATACCATCACGAAGAGATGAGTTGGCAATACATCCTCAAGTATCTTTGTAACCCTTTGAGAAATGGGCGATTTATTTTGTTGGGACAATTCAACCCCCTAGAAAGAAAACAGGTGCATGCTATATTATCACCGCGACAGAATATCTCACCAGATGGGCGAAAGCACAACCGGTTAAGGATTGTACATAGGCCACAACTGCAAAGTTCTTATTTGAGTATGTCTTAACTAGATTTGGCTGCTTGAAAGTGTTGATGAGTGATAGAGGTACAAACTTGATGAACAAAAGGATCCATGTGTTGACTGAATAATTCAAGGTCTAACATCAAAAGAGTACATCCTATCACTCATAGGCCAATGGAACAATTGAAGCCTTTAATAAGATCTTGGATAATGCGCTGATGAAGATCTGCAACAGGCGATGAAATGACTGGGATTTGTGCCTAGTTGAAGTACTATGGGCTTATAGGGCTACTTGTATGAAGTTGACATGACAAACATCGTTCATATTAGTATATGGGGTTGAAGTTGTAATGCCGATAGACTACATTGTGCCTAGTTTGCATGTAGCAACCCTGACAGATATAGCGGATCGCAAGAACATGGAGGAGTGGCTTGCACAACTCATGGAGCTCAAAGAGGATCAATTTTTGGAAAAAATTAATCAACAAGTACAGAAGGAACATGAAAAAGAGTGGCATGATCGCCATATCAAGCTTCACACGTTCAAGGTAAATGATCTTGTCCTATTATATGATAGTAAATTCGCTAAATTTCTGAATAAATTCTAGATGCATTGGTTAGGTCCATATATTGGCAAAGAAATTACAGATCGAGGTGTAGTTCAGCTCACGAAGCTTAATGGGGAACCCTTCCCGGGAAGAGTGAATGGGAGTAGGTTGAAATTGTATACAAGGGATCCTTCACAATGAATATGTGGTAGCACAATAGTCTTAGTGCTCTAGGAAATTTTAAGGGAGCACGGGACTATAAAATACACTGCCCACCTTGGAGGGCAACACAGCGAGGAGGCTACATGGAGAATGATGGAGATGCAATCCAGGAAGTTGCGCTATGAGGGAAGGTACCATGCAGCACAATAGGAAAGTGATCATTGGAGTTATTGGTCATGACTTGACGGCCAAAAGACAATCAAGTGGAGTGGGGTGGTGACATTTAAGGAAAAAATATTTGAAGATCCGCCTCCAAAACAACATTTATTATTAGAAATTGGGTGGAAAGTTTGGATTTGAATTCAAAACTCCCTATAAATTACACATACAAGTCCAATAGAGAACACTTTGTGCTCTCAGAATTGTTAGTGAATTTTGTTGTCTGCTGCCTACGTGTCGAGCATTTTGGGAAGTTTAGTTGCAAGCCCCTTATTTTATGAGTTGCCTCAGATAAGCCAGAATCTTATTCTTGACAATATGTTTGCACCAAGTCCTCCTGAAACCGTTAGTACTTGCAATGTTGCCTCTAAGACCATTGCTCTAGAAGTTGTAAGTATAGAAGCTCTAGCTCTTGTGCCTATGGCGTAGAGGTCACCTAGGCTAAAGGCTACTCCTACCAAAGAAACCCAACCAACCAAATCAAAGAAATCTGTGAGGATAAGCAGAAAAAGCTAGTGCTCGTGCACGCATCCCTAAGGAAGCACACCGAAACACAGAAGTAGAAGAAAGATAAGCAACCGGAGAATGTAGTGGACCTAGAGGTGGAAGAAGCCCAGTGAATAGAAGATATTGATGCTGAAGGAGTGGAACCCATAACAAGGCTACCCAAGTATATCCCTTTGTGGAAGAGAAAAGCAAAGGTCACAAAAGACCCGGATGCCAAGAAATTCACAATATCCACACCCCTATTACTTGAGTAGGTCCCCTTTGAAGGCTCATGGCTCGCAAGGGTCTCGTTGTTAAAAATGGAGGATTGGGACCTTGCAGACCATGCTAAGTTCCCACACTTAGCAACAAAAATTATATATGAGGAGGGTCTATTATGCAGAACCAGGTGTTACCGTGTTGGAAATAGAGGAATGGTTCCGCAGTGTTGAGCACTCAAGATTTCTCAATTTGCTATGGGTGCACATTACCACCGCACCCCCATCAACACAATATGTGTGCACGAGTTGCTCACATTTTTTCACAATGGTTGTTTATGGCTAGGAGGGCCTATCCCCATTACAGACATGCTAATTCAAAGAACCACACCCCTGCCTTATAAGGACGCGAACCCAACTAAGGAGTTTGGTGGAAAGACTGGGGAAAAAGACCTCGCAGAAAGGATGAAGAGGGCTTACAGCCTCCTAAATAATTAACGAGGGTATTCAATTATTTCTATAAAAAACCCAATAGTTCAATTGGTTGCCCTGATTTTATCAGAGAAGGTGATGCAAAAATGACGCAAGGATGAAGTTCCAGCACCAATAGTTTCCATGGCTGCACAGTGCATGAAAGGCGTATAGTTTAAGTAAGTATGGTATTTATTTACCTAATTCCTTAAATATAATAATAAATATTAATGGAATAGTAGGTATAATGATTATATTATGTATACTAGGATATATTGTTAGTATGAAATATTAACTTATATAGTATATATATTATTATTATTGATTTTAATATAGTGGTAACTTATTATTTATTTTTAATTACTAACATTTAATTGAATATTATACATTAGTATTTAATATTCTATTACAACACTTTCTCCGCTTATTCATATTAACTATTTTTATTGACTTTTCTCCATTGAATGTAGTTATATTTGTATAATTAAATATTGTAATAAAATAATTTTTAAACTAACCTTAAGTAAATATGGGATTTATTTACCTAATTTATCTTTGTTCCATAAGGATAGTAGTTAATATTAAGGATAAAGGTGTTTTATATAATTATTTTTATGAATTTAAATAAATAAACTATTAATTTATTTTATTTTTTACCTGGTTTAACTTATTTCCACTAATAAAATAATAAATATTGGGAATAATAATATTAATTAGAATAATAATAATTTAATAGGGTCCTTGGGTCAAAATTAGAAGTTAATTGGTTTTAACTGTTGGAATCTCTGATCGAACTATTTAAAGCACTAGACTAGATCTGTCTCCTCAACTTGTCGTGACAATGAACCACACTAGTTGGTTCGAAATGCGTCGGCAAAGGTCTTACCTTATGTGATTTACGCCGAAATTCTTCTTATAACAAGATACCTCTATTAGGGGTTCGTAGAGAACTGCTGTGAAGCCCACGAAAAAACCAAGTTGTTTCACTACGCTTGGATGTTGCTGTCAATTGTGCTCGTTGCATCGGAATTTCTGGAGGATAGCGAATTTCCTCTGCTCGAGGAAGGATTCCGAGAGGCAGTGAAATTTGCTTCCTTATGGTCTACAAAGGATGTCGTCTGGATTACAGAGACGAAGATATTTGGGTTCTTATGGAAATGAATCTTTGCATGGCCATTAATCAGTGTCTGAGGTTGTCCCCAACCTTGTTCACGCAGTTGTCAGCCTATGCATCATTCAAGGCTCACTTCCATAGAGTATATATCTAGGCACGGAAGGATCTAGAGGAGAAATGGCACCATTTTCCCTATTTAGTGTCAAAAACGGATGTCCAGGAGGTTGTATTGAAATGGTCTGCAGAGTGGCGCACGCCATCAAACTTAGGTGCCAGACCAAGGACGGGTGCAGAAAGTCTACCGCGCAGAAATGAATGATGCTGCTAAGAAGGCTCTGCGTACCCTAGCAGAACATAAAAAGAAGTAAGTTGGAAAAAAGGCTCATATGGAGCAAGAACACATTGCTAAGGAGCACGCGGAAGAAGAATAACAAGAGTCACAGAAAGGTGACAAGTCACCTTCGCCGAAGACGAAGGAAGAGGAATTTTTAAGCCAAGGCAACAAAGGAGATGAGGGGTAGAGCACCCCATTTATTTTGAAATGACATGGCAAGGAGAAGTAGGGTGGAATGCAGAAAAAGTAGAAATATGATAAATCGCAGGAAGATCCCATGTTGTTAACAGAAGGCAATCTTGATTAGATCAGTGATAAAATCAAGGATACAATGACGGAAGTGTTGCAACAGTTTGAGCAGTAATAAATGCAGATGCGAGGGAGCGTTGAGAAGGATCTACGCGAGCTGCAGATCCAAACAAGCATACTATAGGTGGGCATTGGACAAGCGATCCCGGAGCAAGTGAGCCTCACACTAGGGACAAGCCAAGAAGTAGAGCTAGTAAGGACCCTGGATCTCAGAACTATACCGTTGCTCGGTGCATCCATTCGTGTAGAGTCTGCCAACAATTGCATTATCTTGAGTATAATCAAGAACATAGGGTTGAATATAGTGGTGCTCTCCAACGAAACCCTCCACGCGCTGCATACAGGGGTGGCAGATGAATTGACAACCAGTGAACAACGTGCCTTCAACTTCATAAGTGAGTACAAAGTCAACAATGAGCAAATGTTTGCTGAAAAGACAAAGGCTTTTGAGGAAAAGGAGGCACTTTAGATGCATAGTTCATGTCTAGAGCCAACAATAGTAGAGCCATGAAATACAGTGCCTCGCCTTCACATCCCAAAGGATGCACAACCAAAAACCAAAACCAGAAAACTGGTCACTGGTGTGCGTGAGGCTAAAGAAGAAGTTGGATGCATCACGTTCAAGTTCAACATGAAGATTACAAAGTTGCAGTTAAAGTTGTAGCCCACAACTCCGCCTGACGTTTGAGAGCAACACAGAGTTGCGATAAAGGATGGCATGACTACCTTGGATGTCACAGTCATTAACTGTGCGACACTATTCAAGCAAGATATGGAGTTAATGACTAATCTGCAGGAGGATATGAACCTCCACACATTGAACATAGAGGTAAGGGAGCTGCTACAGAAATATGATGAAGTCAAGGCAATTGTGCACTCCTTAGCACCAGCGCAGTGCCTTGCCAAATTACAGGAAGGAAAGCAGTTGCTCACAGAAGTGGAGGAAGCACAAAAGGAGGCCTTGCTAAAGGCCACGTTGCAGCCTTGGTTGGAGGAGGCTTATCAACTCACAACTACCATTTAGGATAAGCTTAAAGGACTGGAGCAGAAACAACAAATGGTGAGGCTCGTCATAGAAGGACCAGCCATGGAAAAATTAGTTGAGGAAGTTCAAGAGGTAGAAACAGAAAGCACTGCCAAAGTTGTAGTGGTCGAGGTGGTGTCAGGGGATCTTCAGAGTAAGATCGCATTGTGAGTAGAGTGACTTGAGGGCGAGTCACAATCTTTGTTTTGGGGGCTTGTTGGGATGGGGTTCCCTGGGTCAGCTTTAGGGTTAAGATAACCCATGTTTTGGTACAGTTTTTGTAAATAATGTAAAGTCTTTGTGATTTGTGGATGCAGAGCGCATAGATGAATAAAGTTTGAGTTGGTTTTGAGATTCACCCATGGTTCGTTGACCGTGACATTGTATGAAAAATGCTATAAATAGGTGTGTCTTAGAGAGTCTAAGGAAATTAAGAGTAGAATGGTTGGGAAGTGATAACAAGGAGAAGTGGGTAAGATAGAAAAAAGGCTCTACAACTGAGTGTGTAGAGGCCTCGGTAGAGTCTAAAGATGAGTGCGCTGACCCATGTAGCTGTCTACGTAGGGTAAGTTTGGCTGTGTAATCCTAAGTTTAAGATCAATAAGACAATTTTGAGAAGAATTCTTGTGTATTTATGTTTATCTCTCTTTATGTTAATGTTATATGCTCTCGATGAATGATGTGTTTTATGAAATATTGATTGAATGTTACGTGATTCTCTTGAGTAGGTGTTAATGATGTACACAATGCATGTATAAGTACTTTCATGAAGACAACGATGAATTTTTTTATGCTTATTAATAACTTAAGTAAATTTGTGTGAATCCTAATTTAGGATTGTTCTCTCATGCACGTAAGTAGACAAATTGATTGTTAAAGGTCCACAAGGATTGATTGTAGACCTTCGCGAAGGTCTGAAGGATGTTTGACAGAGTTGTAGAGACAAGCCATAGGAGTGTATTGATTTGCATGGAGGGAGATTTGAGGCACTGGAGGACATCACACTAGTCTCTCGATGCAAAAGCATGGTTCTTGCATCCCCCCATACTGCTTCGGGTGAGACTGCCACCTCCACTATGTAGGTTGTTGTTGAAAGGGCTAGTAGTGTAGGGTCTTGTTGGTTGGCGTAACTAACTATGAATGTGGGTCAGAACCCCCTAAGCCAACAAGTAGTAGAAATTGTGAAAAACATTAACTATCACACATACCTAAAAAATGTTAAATAATGTAGAGATCTCCACCAAAAATTTTTGTATAATATTTATTTAGGTAAAGACCATTTCTGGATTTTCCCAAAGGAATACCATTGTAATCAACCAACTCATAGGCTCCTTTATCTAATACATGTTTTATGATGTAAGGGCCATGTCACATGGGTTCAAACTTTCGCACGCCTAACTTCTCATGAGATTGATCATAAACCAAGACTAGGTCACCTTTTGAATATGAAAGAGGATTGACGTTTTGATCAAATTGAGATTTGACACGTTTTTTGCGAGCCTCGCTAGCAAGTGCGACATAACAGATATTTTCATCTAAATGTGCTAAATGTACAAAGCGTTCTTTGTCTACAGAGGTAGCAGGGAATAATTCGATAGCTAGTTTTAGGGAATGGATTTCACATTCAATGGGTAATACTGCTTTCAAACCATAAACAAGTTGGAAATGAGTAAAATCGCTCGATGTTTTTGCACTTTTATGGTAAGCCCACAGTGCTTAAAAGAGCATAGAATGTGAATTTCCTTTATGAATACCAACTATCCATTTAATCATGTTGGTTAGAACTTTATTGACATTTTCGACGTGACCGTTAGCTTGTGGATAGTACAGAGTAGAGCTATCATGGCGTAGGCCGAGTTGTTCGGATAGTTCGACCATCATAAAGTTACGAAAATGACTACAAGGTTGTGTAACAATAGCTTGTGGGACACCAAACTAAACAATCACATGATTGAAAATGAAAATTATTACAGTTTCGTCATCGTCTCTATATGTAGGCATCACCTCAACCCATTTCATAAAGTTATCAACTCCAAGGATAATACACACATGCCCCTCGGCCGAGTGAGGGTTACAGGTTGCAAAATCGATGCCGCATTTGGCAAAAGGACCGACATCTATGACAGGTGTGGGAGGTGCTCGCATTTTGTGATCGTAGACTTGGCAATTATGGCATTCGTGGACTATAGCAATGCAATCTTTAAACATTGACGGCCAAAGATAACTAGCATGCAACATCTTTTGGGTAGTAGCATACCAAGAAATACGAATGCCACATGCTTGAGAGTGGGAGTCATGTAATGTTTTTTCAACCTCTTAGAGATTCAAACAACTTCCAAATATAGAATCGATACCACAACCATAAAGATTGTCACCAATAATATTGTATTGTTGGGATTGGTATGAGATTCCATGACCTAAAAGATTTTGTTTAGAGATATATAATGATATCTCCATACCACGGATTTGACGTACTAATAAGAAAGAGAGATTCGTGAGCAAAAGAACCTTCTACTACACTTTTTATATGAGTATGAGGAAAGTCACACAATAGTTCGACAAAAATCAAAGATTTCTTTGATTTGGATTTTTCAAATTCCAAATCAAACTCTTGTAAGATAACTATCCACTTGGATTATTTGCCCCCTAGCAATTGTTCAGTGAGAATATGCATCATAGGATTGCAATCTGAAATGACACTTGTTTTTGGGAGAAGTATATAGTGATGGAATTGTTGAACATTGTGTGTCAATGCTAGCTTCTCCCCATGTGCATATTTAATCTAGGTTTTAGTAAGACTCCTACTCAAATATAAATCACATGTTGCTAGAATCATCTTCTAGAATTTATTCATATCTGATTCATAATTCTAAGATCAAAATATTTTTGCCACCTTTTAAATAAATTACTATACATATTTTCTTCTTCCTATTTTTTATCTCTAATTTTTTTAATCTATTTTTGAGTGATGTGGCTATTCATATTTAATGTTTTTAGCATTTTGCAAATGTGATTTCGTAAATAAAATGAATTTAAAGATTTTATTTCTTGGGAAAAAGATCACATTGTCCTATTTTCATCTCAATTATTAAATATATAGAAATGATGTATACATCCAAAATGGATCTAGATTATTCAAATTAATTTATGTTTATTGATATAATTCAATTATAGATTTATAAGCATAATGCTTGTATATTTGAAAAGGGATTACCCATTTTTAATTAGAAATGTTTATAGATATCAAAATTTCATATCTTAATGTCAAATGGTGTATACATAGAGAACTAGACCTAGTTTATTTTAATTTATTCATGTTTACTCATATATTTACCTATGTATCTACAAGAATAATGATTGTATATTTTGTTGCTTATTAATATAGTTAGTTATATAATTATAAGCATAATGTTTATATAATCTTTGGTGTAATCCACAAGATTCATTCAATACCTCTCCATATAATTTAGGAAAATAAATATATTATTTAAACAATGCCAAATATAATATTATTGTATATTTTGTTGCTTATTAATATAGTTAGTTATATAATTATAAGCATAATGTTTATATATCTTTGGTGTAATCCACAAGATTCATTCAATACCTCTCCATATAATTTAGGAAAATAAATATATTATTTAAACAATGCCAAATATAATATTTGTCTATTTTTATTTTTATTGCTTATTAATATAATTTAATTAGTTATATAATAATAAGCATGATTCATTCAATACCTCTCCATATAATTTTAAAAAATAAATATACTGTTTAAACACTACTTAGTAAAATCACTTTCAATTCATTACAACCAAATATGATCCAAGTTATATAAAACTTCATTATATTCAAACTTCATTATGTTCAGCTACCAAGCTACCAAAACATTATAGTTTATGGCTTAGCCTTTGGAACATTACCACAGCCTCAGCCTCATAGCAGTTTTCATTTTTCTTGTTTTAATATTTTTTAAATATATTTTTCATCCAATTTTATAAATTTTAAATCATTCAATGCTCAGTTTTTTTAAATGGTAAATCTACTTATACAATTTTTTTAAGCCATAAAGATTACATTAATTCGAAACGATGAGGAACTGATGTTCTGAGGCATGTTCTGTATCACAGCCCACGGCGGCCAAACTACTGCGAGCAATCAGGAAGCAAAAGATAATGGAATGCAGAAATAGTATTGACATCCCTGAATGTCAGAGCTCTGCACAACAACTATTCGTAGGTGATTCTATCTACGAAATGCGTGTCGTGCTCTGAAACGAAACTCTGAAACTCTGGTGCCGCTGAAATCGTCCGATAATAAAAGTGCCGTTCTGCTCATATCGTAATAATGGCAGCGTCGAACTGTACAACCACTTTTGTTCGTGTGGGCAATTCCTCGGCCTGGTTAGACAACTCCCAAAAAATAGTATTGACATGCCTGAATGTCAGAGCTCTACCCAACCACAACCACTATTCTTAGGTGATTCTATCTAGGAAATGCGTGTCATGCTCTGAAACAAAACTCTGGTGCTGCTGAAATCGTGCGATAATAAAAGTGCCGGTCTGCTCAGATCGTGATAATAGGAGGGTATTGGTCAGTTCGTGGCCTCGAAATGCCGGTCGTGCTCTGAAACTCTGTAGCTGCTGAAATCGTGTGATAACGAATGTTATAATTTCAATAATTTTTTTATTGAGGTTAAATTTTAATAGTTTCTTTTATAATTGAAATTGATTCAGTATTATCAAAATTTTGGGTATTTAAAATTTTAATACTTAATCATCTCAATCTTTTCCCATGTACCCTACCCAATAGTGTTAAAAGTGAATTGTAACAATGGCTAAAATAGTGTTAAAAGAAAATTGTAACATTAGCTAAAAAGATGTAGCTCAAATAAAGCTCATGCTGTATTTTTAGCTAATGCCTTATACACCTCACATTTTCTCTAGTTTTCATTCTAGGTATAGGTATGGGTTATATAGATAACTACAATAACATGGAGTAAGTTAATCTTGATATTCCAGGTAACAATTTTAATACTTTGGTTAAGTGGAATTTTGAAGACTTTGTATGAGATGTCAACTGAGGTAATCTTGATATTTTATTTTGTAATTTTGATGTTTTGTGTGATTTCAATTTTAATATGGTGTATGAAAATAAATTTTTAAGATTGAGTTATGAATAAATGAAAAGATGAATTAAAATAAATTTTTTTAGAATTTGAGAAAGTCTACTTATAGCATAAATATCATGTTCTAATTTTTAAAAACTTCTGATTTTTGTTATATAATTGTAATGAGTTTTGAATGATATATACAATTCAATTGGATGATGAGTTGAAAGATTAGTAGTGATTAGATTGAAAGTTACATAGAGTGAATAGATGTAGTTGTATGAAGTAGTGACTGCTGGGATTAAGTTTCCAATTGTGGAGTTATGTGAAGCCTAACTATCAAAAGCTAACCTCTAGAATTTGTTGGGACCCCTTCTCAGGAGTTGTTAGTGCATTGATCATTGCAAAATTAAAGAGTTGTGTGAGTATGAGAGTTGCATGGACACTTGGCATGCAGAGCCAACTTTAAATCATTGTAAAGAATTGCAATGTGTGGAGTTTGATAAGACCTAGTATTGCAACAAGTGTTGCAACTCTTGAGGCTAAAAGCTTTAATTATCAACCCTACAAACTTAAGAGTTGACATTGTTACACTATGTTAGGTTCTACTCATGCCACCTTCAAGCAATGGACTAGACCAAGGCCTATAGAAACCACTTTACAAGGTGACTCAAGAATGGAAATTGCATAAACAAAGAGTTCTACCTTAATTGCAGAAATGGAAATAGTTTTCTACTTACAAAAGGGAATGAGATTGTTGCTTGTTTAATTGCAAATGCTAACCCTAGTTGCAGAAATGTAAAAGCTATATTACTTGCACAAATGGAGACAATAACCTATTTTCAAAATGTAAGCTCTATGCTACTTGCAATAAGGTAAACACTAGTCTAATTGCAAAATGTGAAAGGTTGCATTGAAAAGGAAATTAGCCTATGCAATTAGAGTGTTTGTAATTGAAACCCTAAACTAAGCATAAATTCAAGAAAACAAACTTAGTCTACTTTGCATTGATCAATCACCCTTTAATCACTATCTTCAAAGAAACTTAGCTTTAGTGAGAGATTTCATTAGGCATTTCATAAGAAAATGTAATCAATGTTCTTCAAATTCATAAAATTGTCCTCTAACCCTAATTGCATACTTTTGTTGCACTAAAGAAAAGGCACCTCTAAAGTGGTTTTTTGGTCCTCCTCAATAATGGTTCCAGAGCTTAGGGGTCATTATTCAAGCCTAAGGGACAAAAAGCAAGGTTTTGGAGCAAATGTGGTGGAGTTTACATGGCGGGGTCGTCATTCAAGCCTAAGGGACAAAAATCAAGGTTTTGGCACAAATGTGGTGGAGTTTACATGGTGCTACACGATTGCTACAGATGGGAAAGTGTATATGGAGGTAAATGAAGGATGTATGAAGCTTTTTCCGAGCCTAGCACCTCTCATATGCCCATATTGCATAAAACAAAATGCACACAGTGACCTTCAATAGCTGAGAAATGTAGTTTCTCGAGAAATGTAGTTTATGGAGAAATGTAGTTTCAATGGCAGAGTTTTGAGGGTAGTGTGTAGCAGAGTTTTGAGGGCAGTGTGAGATGAGTAGGGAGAGGTTGATGATGATATGGGGAAGGTAGGATGAATATGTGAATCATGTAATCCATTGGTAGTACCTACAAAAAAAACAAGTTCTCCTTTTTGCAACTTCAAAGGAATTCCAAACTAATGATCAAATTGCAGCAAAATGGACTAACTCAAAAAGAATGAGTCGAATTTTATAAAACTAAGTGAAAAGAAGATTAAGTTGAATTTTATTGCATCATAAGACAGTCTGATTTTCACCATGCATCTCACCTTCATCCATGAAATATTAAAGAGAAATATGGTTTAACTCCAAAGTATGCAAAAACAGAGTATGCAAAAGAGCATTAGTCTAAGGTTTAACAACTCCAAAGGAAAATAACCACATGTTTTTGGTTGGCTAATGCATATTCTTTAACCACACTTCCCACAAGAGTGGTGGCTACCACAGCTCCACCAACAACTATTACAAGAAAATTTATACTAAGAAAGGAAGAAATGTTGTGATAAAAAGTAATGCATAGATAAGATACACAAAGAGAGACTAGAGCCTCTAGGTTGGGCCCTAACCCAAGGGGAATGAAACCTCTGAAACAAACTCATATGTGAGACAATAACCCAAGGGGACTCAAGCCTATGAAACAAACTCATATGTGAGACAAGAGTGAGATTTTCATTGACATAAAATAGAGTTCAAGTACATCATGCAAAGGAAATGAAAATTATAGTCTCAAGGTCCTAGTCCTTAGTAGATCTTCCGTGCTAATAAATTTGAATCCTATTGAGCCCTTGGGATTTTTTATTATACAAATATGACTTAGGGGTAGCCCCCTTGGAAAAATGATTGCTTCCCTCCAAAATCTTGAAAAACGTGGAGCTAATTCCCTTAGATCCTCACAATTCCTTGAGAGCCTATTTTCTAATAGATCCTCAAGCTATAGGTGAGTGATTTTAGGGATTGAGTTAAGTTGTAGGAGAATAAATGCAGGGGACAAGCCTCCTACATCTCCTCTAATGACCTCCAACATGCCTCTGCATAGTAAATGCACTAATGAATGTTCCTTTTCGTGCACATTAACCACATTAGGCCACGAAGTATGACAAACATCCTTTAGTCTCCCTCTTAAGCATATTATAACCAAAACGATGTTAGTTAAAATGTGAGAAAAGAGGAAATTATAAGATGGAGGATAGCAAAATGGGCCTTATAATATACCTATAAATGGGGCCCATCATTACCCCCTCCTTAAGCTATTGCTCACCCTCTCAGCAACTTACTCACTCGTTTGTAGCTCATTCCTTAGTGGCCTCTCTCACATCCCAAGGCACCTTAGATGGTGTGCCCTCTTATGGATAAAACCCTACATTTGCCTCTATGGCTTCCCACTCTCTTTTTCCCTCAGGTTGATCTCTTCTCTCCTGTAATCCTAATAGCAAGGGATGACTAAGTTTTAGACCTATCTAATTGATCTTCAACCCTTGAACAATTCTTTTGTAGAGTGGGGTTCTCTCTAGGGAATTCCTCAACCTTTCAAGGGAGTGGTACTCTATGAATTACAGATTGTGGGGCAGAGAATGCCATCTCTTTTGGGAGGCTTGTAGACTCTCGATCCCCAAAAGCCTAAAAATCTCTTCAAGATGGAGGATGGCTTACTCTTGTTTTTCTATGTAGTGAGGAGCTAATTGACGGGTATGCAGAGATGATGCTATGGTTTCTTATGACAACCTTGATGTTGAAAAGCAACAAGAAAATCCTAATTTTATTTGTACTTGAATTAATTTAGGAATTAAATTGTAATGCCATCTCCCATGACAACTTGTAATAGTAAACTAAGTTAATTTGACTTAGTTAGCTCAGTTAATTCGAGTTGAGTGTCTAACTAGAGTCATGTAGAGTGTCTCATACAAGTAGGAGCACTAGTTTAGTTTGTTTTGAGTTGTAATTATTTAATTTAGTCCAACTGAGTTAAATTCACTTAAATTAGTTCCAGCTAATGGAGAAATTAGTGGGAGATGAGAAATAGTGAGGTGTAACCAACAGTAACAGGGTGTAAATTACTATAGTGGGGTGTAACTTACTGTAGTGGGGTGTGATTTCTTGTAGTCGGGTGTAACATGCGGTAGTGGGGTGTAACCTGCACTAATGGGGGGTAATGTGTAGTGATTAGTTAATTGAAGATCCACTCATAATTAACTCATGCATGTGAGATCATAGAAAGATCGAGTTGAGGTTGGAGTTTAGGGACAATGTACTATAATTTGTATAATCATATGAATTGTATGGGTGGTGCATGCAATCACACCAAGGCCTATGAGGATTGCACAATTCATAGTTGTGGGATTTCCTAATTAAATATGGGTTAATTCCCAATGCAACTACACAAGGAAATATGAGCTTGGCACGCAACATAGTTGGCTAAGTATTGGCTTGATCTTGTCTAGGAAGTAGTGTGTTAGGACCCTATAATACTGGTGATGCCCTCATTAATATTGTAGTTGTATCCCTTATTAATATTGTTTTGCCCCTATTGTCCCCATATTGTTATTACTGTGCCCCATAAAATCCCTCTATTGTTATTTTTATTCCTTTATATTATTATTGTTAGGTCAGCTTGGTTATATTGTGACCCCTTAGACTCCTATATATAGAAAAGAGGTTTCATCATTTAAATCATCAAAGAATTGTTCTTTTGTGTAATGTAAAAGAGGTTGCCCCCTCGAAGAGGCTGAATTCTAAGGCGTTCAACTATCTTTTCTATCTTTTTGTGAGCTGGTTTCGTAACATTTGGTATGAGAGCTTTGGATTCTAAGGTTTTGCTGCTCCAAATAGGTCATCGTGGTATTTTTTCTATAAAAAATTTTATGCGATATTTCGAAAGCGAAAAAAAATCATTTGAGAAGAAATCACATTGAACCTCGGGTCAGAATTTTAGAGCTTTTCGCACTATATTTGCGAAGATATGATCTGAGGAAGTTGGTCTTTTTGCAGACTCCTGAATTACATTCCAAATAGGTGACCTAAGGAAAATCGTCATAACTTTCTCTCTGAGCATCAGATTGAAATTTTGTAAGAAGGTACAGAAAGAGGACGGACTGTAGTTTTTTGTATATATTTTTCAGAGCCAAAGGTAAAAACAGTGACATGTGGCACTTCATACAAGTTCACTCTTCTCGAAAGGTCTATACTCAGGTCATCTTGGGAGATTGTGCATAACTATTTCTTGGAGAATCCAATTTGGATCAGACTGGTGGCATTGGAAAGAGGAAACAAAGGGTTACTACAGATCACAATTTCAGAACTAGATGATCCGAGATTACAGAGATACATCAGATTCAATATCAAGCTCCTACAAAGTGAAAAAAGGTGTGTAGTTTTTTTTTTAATTTTTGCATACGCTTGGTTTGAAAATTTAGTTTGAAGGAATTCAAAGGGAATACTAAAGAATTATTATCGGTAATTGATGCCTAGATGAAAGAAAATGCAAACACCTAGTAAGCAACCTGAAAGATCTAGCATGACTCATGAAGAAGAGGAAGAAATGCAACATGATATATCAAAATTATGAGACCAAGTGAAACAACTGTTACTCGCACAAAAAGTAACAGAATCTAAGATGGATGGTTTAAAGAAAGATTTAGAAGCTAAGATGGATGGTTTAAAGAAAGGTGTAGAAGCTAAGATGGATTTTTTAAAGAAAGGCGTAGAAGCTAAGATGAATGAAGTGGAAGCTAAGATGGACGATTTGAAGACAGGCATGGAAGATTTGAAGACAGGCATGGACGATTTGAAGACAGATTTGACAAAGTTTGTACAAGAAATGCTTACTAATGGTGAAAGGGTAGTAAAGGAAATTCATGATGAGAACAAAAGAAATGTTAATCATGATTTCATAGACTCTAATGTTGGATTGAAGACCCACCATTCCAAAAATAGATATGAGGAAGTTTGATGGCAAGGATCCCGCAACATGGATATTACAGATGGAGCAATTTTCCGATCTCAATAATGTGCAAAACACACAAAAGGTACGTATGGCAACTTTATATTTGGAACCAAATCAGTTTGTATGGTATCAATGGCTTTGCTCTCGTAGACAATTTATCACTTGGGCAATTTTTACTGAAGAATTGGTAGCACATTATGAGGATACAAGAAGCAACACTTTTTTTAGCCAATTGATAAGTCTCAAACAAAAGGGTTCAATAATGGAGCACATTGAGGAGTTCCAAAAATTGAACATAAGGGTAAAAATTATTCTAGAGGAGCATAGGATTGATGTGTTCATAGGGACTTTAAAGGATAATATCCAACATGATGTTCACCTTTGGGAACCTGATTCATTAGAGA
>APFE030331357.1:45002-77428 GCA_000404065.3 Pinus taeda | reverse complement strand
ATCTGAGAGGCACCTCAAATCTTGTGACTAGATTTATTGATTATGTTGCACCTGAATATGGCACAAAGGGAGTGCCTATCTATAAAAGGGGACAAATACAACTACAACATCTTTATGATGAAAATAAGGTGGTTAAAGGTGGATTTATGAGTCTTTTGTGGTGGTGAAAGGAAGCAATCCAATTTGTTGCTAGCTCTCCATTATGATTTTTCTTAGTAGTAGAATGGTTATATTTTGTAGGAGTGTGGCTATATTATTTTATTAAAAAATTGTACACTATATTGATTTATTTTGGTTTGTAAATTGAAAGTGTGAAACCAATCATTGAACAATGTAGCATAATTCAAATGAGTTCGTCCAATGTGGACAACGTCTCCAGACCTTGGGTCAAGAGTGGGGAGACCGCTTCATTATACTTTACAAGAAGATGAGTACATATGCAATCTTCGTCAATATAAGGATGAACCCCTTATCTAGAGTGGCATGTCTCTCCCAAGAGATGTTCATCTATAGAGAACTCTCAGTCACAATATGTTCTCCTTCAGCATGACAAAGGAACAATCTCTCACATAATGTGGCATACAATGATCCTCTCATAAGGTGGCATACATGGACCTCAGATTCAAATCATAATCTCAACAGAATAAAATGTACACATGGAAAAAATACACTTTATACTACCAAGTCTGGGATGGCCTAAAAGTTGGTTACTTGGATGAAGAAACGATCTACGCCATCATGTTCCTTGGAAAAAACCATGAAATTTGAGTATAAGCACGACCCCTTTCTATCATGGTCAAATCTGGGCTCCATGGGAATCTTTTAGATTTCTCACAATATTTTCTTTTGGACACAAGCAGAAATTTCTCTACTTGGATGAAGCAATAGGCTGCACCATCATACTCTTGGCAAAAAACCGGTTTAGATGAGTATAAAATCAACATATTTCTGACTCCGTCAAAATTTGGCTCCCAAGCGAATCTAAAGATTCCTCAAAGATTCTCGACAACATGGTTTTGCTACTTGGAACTGTGTCATGGTTCTGCACAGTTAGGTTCCGCACCTTGTTCTCTGTGTTTAGGGTTCCAATATTGGATGGGTTTTGCCTCCCAACCTTCATTCTCCTCCATCTATGGGTCGAATGGGGAAAAATGATCCTTAAATAATGCATGTCAACGAACCTACCAATGTCTACCTAGCTGGCACATTGGTTGGTGTTTAAAAATGAGAGGACGGAGGACTCGAGGTCAAGCTTGTAGGTCGTGCCTAGATTGGTTAGCATTAGTTTTATTTTAACGACCAATAGTTTAATTTTAAATGGTGTGGTGTTTCAAATTTTGGGTTCCATTTTGAATGGACTGTCGGTCAGTGGGCTGACCATGCCAACGTGGGTTCAAACCTGACTAGTCCACTAATGACATGGCCATTGGGACACACACACACACACACACACACACACACACACACACATATACCATGTTAACAGGGAGGGGTAGGCGGGTCTGTCAATCGGGTGGCCCACCTCCCCAAATTAATTCTTTTATTATTTTTAATCAGTGAATGTCAAAAAACATTTCCAAATTTTTAGGGGTCACTAGACAAATTAAGTAGGTGAAAATTTCATCATTTCCATCTACCACGAAGTGTCAAAATGTCGCTCGATTAGTGGGAAGGTCTGGCTACCAAATAGGCTCCACGTGGAACATTTTGATTGGTTCGTTCCACTCACTATGTTGATGATGTCATCACTTGTCTGACTGCATCATCTGCCACATGTCGTCCTCTGATTTCTCTGCACCCCCCTAATTGTACTAGTATGTCATCATCTGTACAACTGGCTGTGTTGATGTCATTGTCTATTTGACTGATGTCACTCGCAATGTGTCGTCCTTTGATTGGTTCACACCCCTTTGACCATACTACCACATCATCATCCGTACAACTGGCATCAACATTCGTACTGTTGATGTTAGCTTCCATGTCGCAGTCTTGGGTCTTACTTGCTAAATTTTTAGTTGTTTATCAAAAACTTCAACAAGCCATAACTTTCGCATACAGTGTCGGATTGAGGTACCGTTCACGCCATTGGCTTCAAAACGACGAGATTGTAAATTTGAGTTAGGTTTCATTGACTTTTGTGGACTTAAAAAATTTGGCCTTTTAGGATCCTCCAGGATCATTCCTCCCCACTAACGAGCTTTTGGTCTTCCAAAAGAATAAACACAATACACAATTGTTGTACTCCCTCGTCTACGCAAAAAATGCCCTAACAAGCCACACTTCCTTCTCCTTCACCTTTGTACATTGGAGCCATAAGAAATTAACTGACACTTGTATTTTATGCAAACCTGTAGTACAATTTGCAAAATACATGTTATTTTACAAGACCAAACATGACCCAAGCAAACCCCATACTTGCCAAGAGTTTATAACACACACATTGTTCAATTTTACATTATAAACCATTTCCCATTGTATCAACTAAAAGGGCCAAAAATATTGATATGTTGTTTTCATAAGTGGTGGCAAACACTTCACCACTTTTTCAAATATCTCACAACATGTTATTTACAAAATGTGGTCATGCTCAACTACTTATAAATCCCCATTTCTCACCCAAACAGGTTAATGGGTCTTCTACCCATAGTTGCTTCTCTTTTTGATCAACTTTATTGATTGGTTTCTTGACAAGTTCTTTCTCGTCCTCCTTCGGTTGTTGCTCTAGATGGATCTCCCAACATGTGGCTCCCTGAAGTCCACTCTTGTTGTAATGACTGCAAAAATTCTTCTTCCTTTAGACCTTCCTGACCTTCTTCATTTCCTGATGTGGAGAAGGGCCTTCACGTTTTGTACTTTTCCTTGTTGCCATTATTTTCCAACACTTGGCAACAACATGGTTATACAAGCCACAAAAAGTACATGGTTTTCTATGCCACAAATTTTTCTCATTATTAGAGAAATTTTGAGGTAAAAAAATGGGCCTCAAAACAAAATTGTACAACAAAAATCAACTTTATAAGAACCAATAGGATTCAATATGATGATATCCACCATGGGGGGTGATTGACTAATTTTGGAGTAACTCCAAAAAAGGTGCAAAGAAAAAACCTAATTTTTCAACTCATATTTTCAACTTATCTCCCTACAATTTTACTCAAATTTCAAGTGGAAGTACTCACTGGATGAAAATTTTAATTTTTCATCCAAGAAGTACCCATGTTGCATACTTCTGATGGACCCTACTACACGCAAAATGTGAAATACATGAAAAACATGATTGCAATCACGTTTTTCATGTATTTCACATTTTTTGTGTAGTAGAGTCCATCGAAAGTATGCAACATAGGTATTTCTTGGATGAAAAATTAAGTTTCACATCCAACGAGTGCTCCCACTCGAAATTTTAGTAAAATCGTAGGTAGATAAGTTGAAAATAAGAGTTGAAAAAATAGTTTTTCCTTTATTATTTCCGCTGTTGTTTTATAATACTCCTTAGGAGGTCCATTTTAGACCTCAACATTTCTCTAATTCATTATTGATCTTCTTATAATAAAAAAAACATTAGAACATCAAGACCTTTTATACCTTTCTTGGTTGTCTCTTGTGCGACCTTGGCGAGAAGAACATGCCTTAGCCTTTCCTCTGCAATGTTCACTATCACGAGAAAATTTTGATGTGCTCTCAACATCCTCTTTCTTCGATGGTTGTATCAAAGGATTAAATTCTTTATCTGAAGAACTCCTTACTTCTGTTGCCTTTAAACATTCTCCTTCAAAGTACCCCAATCCTGCAAATCGAGGCCTTCATACAACCTCCAATGGCTGAGTCATTCTTTGGCCATTAACACCAAATCCTCCTCCTCTATACCCCATCTTGGTGAGGAGTCTCATGTCGACTCCTGCAGTGGGTATCTCAATGCTTCCAATAGAAATAACATCATTAGAAGAAGAAGTTTATTTTACCTCTGATCCTGTTGATGATGCTTGATCATCTTCTTTGGCCAACTCTCCTTTCTTAGTGGAACAATCTCCCATTTCTTCCTCCACAACCTACTCCAACATGAGCCCCAATTTTCTCTTCTCTTCTTCTTCATCTTGGAGGAGTCTTCAAAGATCTACATTCTCTGGTTGAATGCAGTGGTTAATCTCTTTGAATTCTTCAATTTCTTCTCACTTCAACCCTTTTCCCATGATGTCATTCACAATCCCTGGCAAAATGGTCAGACTGGTCTGATACCACTTTATCCAAGAAATTTTCATAAATTATTTCAAACAAAAATAACAATTATACAAGACCTTTTACTCATGCATATTTGCATGTGAAATCATGAGCAATGCAAATTCTTAAACGACACTTCAACAAACCATAAACATGAAACAAGGAACAAATAAGAAGAAATCATAAACGCTTGATATGATAAAAAACTTCGGCCAATGTGGACTACGTCTTTGAGCCTTGGGTCAAGAGTGGGGAGGCCGTTTCATTAGTCTCTGCAAGAAGATGATGAGTACATATCCAATCTCTGTCAATACAAGGATGAACCCCTTATCTAGAGTGGCATGTCTCTCTCAAGATACGTTCTCCTACAGATAATTCTCACTCACAAGATGTTCTCCTTCAACATGACAAAGGAACAATCTCTCACATAAAGTGGTATAGTATGATCCTCTCACAAGGTGGCATACATGGACCTCAAATTCAAATCATAATCTCAGAATAATCAAATGAACACATGGCAAAAATACACCTTATACCTCCAAGTTTGGAAATGGCATGAAAATAAACTACTTGGATGAAGAAATATCTTGCGTCATCACATTCTTTGTGAAAAATCATGAAATTTGGGTATAAACACGACCCCTTTTTGTCACAGTCAAATCTGGGCTCCCTAGGAATCTTTTAGATTCTTCACAATATTCTCTTTTGGACATGACCAAAAATTTCCCTGCTTAAATGAAGAAATGGACTGCACCATTAGACTTCTAGCGAAAAAATAGTTTAGATGCATTTAAATTCAGTATATTTATGACATCATCAAAATTCGGTGCCTAAGGGAATCTAAAGATTCCTTAAATATTTTTAGTGTCAAGGTTCGCCACCTAGAACTGCATCATGGTTTCGCACATTGTTCTCCATGCTCATGATTCCATTACTGGCTAGGTTCTACCTCTTAGACTTCGTTCTCCTCCATCCGTGGGTAGAATGGGAAAAAATGAGCCTTAACTAATGCCAACCGACGGACCTACCAATGTATGCCTAGTCGGCACATTGGTTGATGTTTAAAAATAGGATGGTAGAGGTCCTAGGCTCAAACCCCTGGGCCTCCCCAGAATTGGCTAAGATTAGTTTCATTTTAACAACGGGGAGTTTAATTTTAAATGATGTAGTGTTTCAAATTTGGGGTTCCATTTTGAATGGACCATTGTTCGGTGGGCTAACCACCTGGTCACCGTGGGTTCAAACCTCGCTGGTCCACCAATGACATGGTTGGTGGGTCATCTATATATATATGATGCCAACCGGGAGGGGCCTATGGGTCCGTTGGTTGGGTCACCCACTGCCCCAAATTTATTTATTTTTATTATTTTTAATCAATAATAGTTAAAAACCATCCCCAGATTTTTCGGGATCAGTGGAAAAATTTCTTTTTTGTAAGCTAAGGAGGGACCATTCTTTTATATTACTTCGAATTGAAACCATTACATTTCCATGGTGGCCTCAACCCGCCCCAAAGGGAAACCGGGTCTGTGGCCACCTTAAATTTCTGACAGCCATCCAAAAACCAAAAATCCTAATTCTTCTTGTCCATGCTATGTAGACTAAACATTCATATAGATTATTACTATTCCTAGTTTACATTATATACTTAAACTAGACGCCGCAACTATCCTTTAACCTTTACAAAAACTGCAGAGAGCATACCCATATCCTCAAATGTTGCCCCGCGTGGTTTCCTTTTGTCCATCTTCTTTCTTTATACCCATGTTAATCTTCTATATTTGCTGCTGAATCTCATCCAATTTTTTGTCCTGCATCATCATGGTGATCTGGATGTTTTTCAATTCTCTCCTCAGATTTGGAATTCCTTGGGATAATTCAGCCATCTCTATGGTAACTTGCTCCATAGCCTTTTCATCACCCAGTATACCTGCAAGGCCTGTTTGTACAGTGTCATGTGTCCTCTTGTATTTCCTGGATCAGGTAGCAAGTATTCCCAATCTTCCATTTCTGATCCTGATTTGGCCTGGGTTGCTTCTTCCTCCAGATGCTGTATTATTGTTCTAATGTCCTTGTTAGTGTTTTTGCAATAGGCGTGCTCTGCGAAATGAATCTTTTTCTCCAAAGTTTTCCTGTATTTTCTTGCTGGTGATGGTTCTAGCTTCTCCCGTTTCCTTGCTGGTCGCCCTCGTCCCCGGCCTACTCTTCCTCTATTCCTGTAGTTTCCTCCGTGTCCTGGACCTTTCATGCCTGATGTGCTCCCGAATTCTCCTTCCTCTTCTTGCCCCGTGCTTCTCCTTTCTCCGTGCTCCCTTTCTTCTTGAGGTTTATCCTTTGCTAAGCCCCCGACCTCCCTAGCCCTCTTTCTTGGCTGCTCTATTCCGTCCTGGTCTGAATCGAACATCTCCATGTCATCGTTAGAATCAACCTGAACTATATGATACTGTTCTTAGTCTTCTCCATGCGCGATTTCCTTCCCTTTTTTCCCCGGGCTGCTTCGACCTCTAATCACCTCTTCCGCCTCGTCTCTCATTCTCCTCCTTGTTTCCATTTGGTTTCTCCTTCGGGCTCTGTCTGTTGTTTCTCTCTGCCCCCCCTACCTTTCTGTGACTACGCTTGGAGCTTTCACCACCCTATCCCTTCGCACGTTCGCTGCTATTTCATTTATCATTCTCTTGGATTTGTCTTGCCTTCCTCCTTTATTATGTTTCCCCTACCGCTTCTCTGCGCTACTCTTCCCTCGAGCCTCCTGCCACCTGCCGCGTTCATGATCTCCCACCTCTCTTCGTCCTTCTTCTACGCCATCGTACCTCCATCCTGTCTTAGCGACATTACCTCCATCACCTTCTTTATTCATTTCTTCCTCACCGTCCCTCCTTGAAATGATGTCCCTTCTGCTAATCTCCCTGTCCACCTTCATCATTGCACTCCCCCCTTCTGCCTTGTCATCCTCCCTGGCCTGACTTGTATTGATTGCCCTGATCGCCGCCATTCTCACCCCGATCAGGGGTCTCTGGGTGTATTTTTATTGTTTTGTGGTTTCATTATGGCCTTGATTGATTAGGGTAGTGAATTCCTCCCATCCCGTTTTGTTCCTTATTGTTGGCCAGCTACGGGATCAATGGAAAAATTAAGTAGGTGTCAATTTCATCATTTTCATCCACCACGAAGTGTCAAAATGTAGCTCGAGTAGCGGAAAGGTCTGGCTGCCAATTGGGCGCCACATGACACTTTCTTATTGGCCTATATCGTTGAATGTGTTGCTGATGTCATTGTCGACCTAGCTGGCATCATCTGCCACATGTTATCCTCTGATTAGTTCCCACCCCACTGACCATACTTCCACATCATCATATGTATAATTGACTATGCTGCTGACATCATCATCTATCTGACTGACATTATCTACCATGTGTCATCCTCTAATTAGCTTGCACCCCACTGACCATACTACCACATCATCATCCATACGGGCGATGTTAACATGCATACTACTGATGTCAACTTCCACGTGGCAATCTGTGGGTCATGCCTACTAAATTTTTAGTTGTTTGTCAAAAATTCACATGCCATAACTTTTGCATACGGTGTCGGATTGAGGTCTCTTTCACGCTGTTAGATTTAGAATAAAAAGCTCTTCGATTTGAGATAGGTTTCGTTGAGTTCCAAGGACTTTGAAAATTTGGCCTTTTAGGATCGTCTTGGATCAACAATTCACTCTTTCTCTGTACAGATTTGATTACGCTAAGTAAATCTCTGCAATTAAGAATACCTTTTTTTTCTTGTTGATTAGTCATATATAAGTCTGTACACTACATTTCTATTTATGCCACCAGGGTTACTGGAAGGGTTTCCACCTTAGTCGATACCTAGATGTCTCATTTCCTTCATGTTTGTACTAACATGTAGTTAAAACTTACCAAAGGTTATTCAACGCATTATATCGTGTTGAACTAGTGTACTCCATATTTGAAGTCATTTTCTATCTCATCATTAATCTTTTCATCAAAGTAGAGATCTTCCTTTCCACTTGTATGTGTTAACAATCTTTTTATTTATTTACCCTTTATCATTAATAAAGGGCATGAATTTTACTTTGTTAACAATAATGGTTATGTATTTACTCTTTGTTTATTATTTGTGACAAAAGATTTATTGGAGCCATTTATTAGTCAAATAAGGTAACCTCCTTTTTCCATTATGTTTGGGGTTTTCATTTATGAATTTTTTTGAATATGGGAATGACCATTTTCAATGTCTAATTCTTAGAATATTTCTGTAATTAGTGTATGTAGTTACTTTGGAGTTCAATGGATTTTAACCTATGGTTCCCGTATTCTCTAGGTTGGAAATATTACTTGGTTCTTTTTTAGTATTCGTGAGAAGATTGATTGCAAACAAGGAAGACAATATCTATTGTCTTTCTAGTTTCATCATGGATTTTATTATGTCAAAACCCTGGAACTACAACTTCCTTGGGGATTTTTATTTTTTTTCATTTTTATTAGGTGAGGATGCCTATTTAAATATTTCAATATAGTTATTATAAAACATTTGTTATCAGAGGGTTTCTTAATGGACTTCTATGTAACTGAACTTGTTCCTATAATTTTTATATACACCACAGAAGGTTTACGAAATTTTCTCCAGAATATTTTGCAATTTTTTTTTTGTATATCACACTATTGTATTCATGCGTAACTTATGAAGTATTTAAGGTTTCTTTTGTTTGTTTCTTGCATTATTTACTCATTTTTGTTATAATGTTAACTAAAGGGAATAATTTCTCTTTCTCGAAGGCGACATTGTTACTATTAAGTAGTGTTTCGGGTTTACAATCAATTTATTTTATTATTATTATTGTTGTAATAGTAGTAAATATTACAGGTAGCCTTGAATTTACTAAAGTATTTTCCTCAATGCATATATAATTTTATTAATTTTAAATCTGTAAGTGTAGATAGTTTTATACTTGTACAATTTATAAGCTATTTCTTTTTAAAGAGATAGAAATAACTACAAAACTTGTTATTGAGCCTATTATTACTCTTACGTGCTTCTAAGTATATATACACACACAAACACACACGTCATTTTCCTACTTCAAGGCCTATTTCACATATCCTTGTATATGTGAAAATTTCACCATTGAAATCCTATTGCAATAACTAGAAATTATTTTTGTAATTGTCAATTAATTTAACAATTTATCTGCTACAATAAATACCAAATAATTCACACTGCAACCTTCACAATTAAAACTGCGGAAAAATAATAGCGTTCAAAACTGAAAAAATACTAGCACACACACAAAAAAATTAACACAATTATTTTTGGACAAAAGTCCTTGGAAAACCCCAACTTGGGAAAACTGGTGCAACAGTTGAGGGATTTTATTATTAAGTAGCAGCGAAATTCTAAGTAAAATCTATGGAATTCTAACTGGCATTCCAAATAGTAAGAAAAATCTGGCCAAAATTATCTAAGGGAATTTCCCTTCCTCCACAAGCAACCTCAGCACAACTTGCCTCAGGAAACTCGTTCTCCTGGATCCTCTACGCAGTTTTCTTTGGAGTGCTAAAGAAGACCCTTGGACGTCTAGCCTGGAACTACCTTTGATCAATTCATGATGCGTATTTTCTCTGAGGAAAATGATTCATTGGCCTTCTGGAAGACTTTCCATGCCTTTGGAAGCTTAATCAATTTTTCCTCTAGATAAATCGAATTTCCCTGTGAAGCTGATTATGTAGTCCACTGCACTAATTCACTAGGAATAAATCAGCCTCTTGTTGTTGGCTCTCCAGATCTAGAAAACTTCCTCTAGATCATTGTCCCTTTCCCTCACTGTCTCTGCTTCCTTCTCTAGACTTTTGGCAACTGCTGCTGCTCTTTGGAAATCGAACTACCCAAGGAAATTGAACCCCACAAGTGCCTCAAATGTGTTCTCCACCTACCCAATGAACTATTCTTATAGTCCTCTATTGGACCTCCAGTGGCTAAAATTAAAAATTAATCAAGGGCCTAGATTAATTTCATGTCGATCAGTGTGATTTTCTAGACGATTCACACCTTATATCAATTAATTATGATTAATTAACCGGTTCTCCTAAGTTTAGACTTAGGAAACATTAAAAAATAGGTTAATAATATAATTGAGACACTTCTAGGTGGAATTTCTAGAAATTATTTATGGGTTATGGATAAATCTTGTATTCTAGACTCTCCAAAAAATTTTGATACTAGAACACCTCTAATGCTATAAAAACTAACACTCCCTCTTAGTGAGGAAGGTGTTTTAGTGTCGTGGTGCTACAACACCCTGTCTCTGTATCACCCTCTGCCACGTTGCTAATGTCTTACCACTGTGACTCCCTACCACTGCCCACCAACCACTACGCAACTCTGATGCTACATTTGTGTTGCTTGTGACACTGCTGCCAACTCTGCATCTACACTGCAACTCCCTCTCATCTGTTGTTGATGCAACTGCAACAACTCCAACTGAGAAGCATCTGAAATACTGAATCATTTATGTATGTTGCATCTATCTCCTGAGTCTTGACTACTACTATAATTTTCACTATCTACTGAAGAATCTGGGTTGCTTCCAACTCTTCATTGAGCCACTTAGTCTACTTTCAACACTGCACTGCACTGCTCAGCACCTGACTACTACTAGTCTGCAACCGTCACTCTTGATTTTATTGCATCACTAACATTGATCCATCATGCTATTGAATAATGTGGGCCCTTGTATCAAGGTGATGATCCATGAGGAGGACACCTCAATGCACCCTGCCCAATCTCTGTAATCTCTAGGACTACAACTCCAAGTTGCCTCACCTCACTCCTGGATCTATGGTTTCCATCATAGTGAAGTCCTCCTCTAGCTTGGAGGACATATTGTTTATTTTGGCTAAAGCTGCTACCTAGTCCTGCTTCTCTTTCTAAGAGGACATTGAGTGTTTCTGTGACTGAGCTCACCACATCTAAAGAGATTGACCTTTGATAGGTCTTTCTTGTTCTTCTTCTGCTCCCCTTTTGTTAGGTTCTTATACTACTAGTGTAACCCCTTATTATTATTAGTACAACCCCCTTATTATATTGTTCTGCCCATGTAGTTCCCATATTATTATTATTGTGCCCCATAGAAGCCCTCTATTGTTATTATTGTGCCCTTACATTATTATTGTTATGTCGGCTCCGATTATATTATGACCCCTTAGACTCCTATATATAGAAAGGAAGTCTTGTCATTTGTATCATCCAAGAATTGTTCATTTGTGTAATGCAAAGGAGGTTGCCCCCTCAAAGAGGCTGAATTCTAAGGCATTGATTTATCTTTTCTATCTTTTTGTGAGCTAGTTTCATAACATTTGGTATCAGAGCTATGGATTCTAGGGTTTCACTACTCCAAACAGGCCATTGTGCCATTTTCCCTATAACATTTTTGTGACAACGTTTCAGAAGCTACAAAAAGAACCCATTTGAGAAGAAATCGTTCTAAACCTCGAATCCGAATTTTAGATCTTTTTCACGCTATATGTTCGGAGATATGATCTGAGGAAGTTAGGGTTTTTGTAAGCTCCAGAATTTCCTCTAAAACATGTCATCGTGGAATTTTCACTAACTCTTTCACTGAGAAGTTTCAGAAGCTAAAACAAAAACCCATTTGAGACGAAATCGGTCTGAACCTTTGCTCCAAATTTCAAATTCTGTCTCACTATATTTTCGGAGATATACTTTGAGGAAGTTAGGGTTTTTTCAGACCCCCGAATTACATTTCAAACAGGTTACCTTGGGAAAATCGTCATAACTTTCGTTCCGAGCATCAGACTGAATTTTCGTAAGAAGTTACAAAAAGAGGACAAACTGTAGTCTCCTGTATATGGTTTTTAGATCTAAAGGTCAAAACCGTGACACGTGGCACTTCATACAAGTTTGCTCTTCTGAAAAGGTATGTAATCAGGTCATCTTGGGAGATTGTGCATAACCCTTCCTTGGAGAATCCAATTTTGATCCGATTGGTGGCATTGGAAAGAGTACACAGAGGGCTACTGCAAATCACAATTCCAGAATTGGAAGAGCCAAAAGTACATAGTTACAGTCATTTTAAAATCAATCTCCTGAAATCAAGAAAAGGTGATATGAGGAAGTTTGATGGAAAGTATCCAGTAAATTGGATACTAGAGATGGAGCAATATTTTGATCTACATGGTGTACCACTATTACAAAAGGTATGTATTGCATCTTTATATTTAGAACTGGATCAATTTTTATGGTATAAAGGGCTTTGTTCTCGTGAACAACTTGTTACGTGGTCAATTTTCACGGAGGAAATGATAGCACAGTATGAGGATACAAATAGCAACACCTTCTTTAGAGCAACACCACAACAATTGGAAGAAAAAACAGAAAAAGGGCTTTGTTACAAAGTGGAAAGTAAAATTATGGCAATAAGGAAGTCTACCCCTCACAACTATAAATATGGAAGTGTTGTTTCTCCTAGCCTTCCACAACCTACAAGGGTTACACCACAACAATGGAAGAAAAATGAGAAAAGGGCTTTGTTACAAGTGTGATAACAAATACATTAAAGGTCATAAGTGTGCTGAGAAGAAATTATTTTACATTAATTTTTGAGAGAAGGAAGAAAAGGATCAAGAAACGTCAAAAGAAGAGTATATACACCAGGAACTAAGCCTAGAGAAAGAAGAAGTGAATCCGACCATATCTTGTAAAGCATTGGAAAGAATTACCACTCCTAAAACTCTCAAGATAGAAGGACATGTCAAGAAGAAAAAGGTTCAAGAAGTGAAAGATCACATCGAGAAAGAAGAAATGAATCTGATCATATCTTGTAATGCATTGGACGTAATTACCACTCCTCAAACTATCAATATAGAAGGACATATCAAGAAGAAAAATGTTCAAGAATTGAAAGATCACATTGAGTGTCAAGAAATCAATCCGACCATATCTTGTAATGCATTGGAAGAAATAACCACTCCTCAAACGATCAAGATAGAAGGACATATCAAGAAGAAAAAGGTAAGAGTGTTGGTTGATTCAGGTAGTACCCATAATTTTATTGATTGTAAGATAGCCAAGGAATTGAATTGCTTCCTATATCCAACACCGGAGTGTCAAGTGATGGTTGCAAGTGGAGGAACCATAAATTGATCTATAAAGTGCCATAATATCAAGCTATCCATGAGAGAATATGTATTGAATAGCCCAATGCTTTCCATTCCAATGGGTGGCATTGATGTTTTACTAGGAGTCCAATGGCTACAATCTTTGGGTACAATAGTTTTTAATTTTCAAGAAATTTTCTTGAAATTTTTTTGGTAAGAAAAGGAAGTTGAATTGAGGGGTATAGAAGGAAAACCTAGAAATATAATAAACTCTAATAGCATGAAAAAGCTTCTAGATAAATAACAATAGGGTGTAATTGCATAATTATGTTCACTAGAGGATTCCACATCGAAATCTTGTATTTCTCTAGATCTCCAAAACGTTTTGGACAATCATTCCAAGGTATTTGAGACTCCCAAAGGCCTCCCACCTATTCATAATCATGATCATGCTATTCATTTGATTCCACAAAGTTATCTTCCAAACATCAGGCCTTACATATATCCATATGCCCAAAGGAGTGGGAAGTCATTCAAAAGTTGCAGAAGATCCGAGTTCAAACAGTATTGTGAGAACTTGACAAGAAAGGAAAAATCATATTGGAACCTGAAGCAGTCATAGAACCGAGAAATCAAAAGCTACAAAATAGATCAATTTCAGAGTATCTAATCAAGTGGAAGAACTTACCCGCTGAAGTTTCCACGTGGGAGGACAAAAATTTATACAGAAGCATCAAGAACTACTCAAGCATTGAGGACAACACTTTTTGAAGGAGAGAGGAATGTTAGGTCCCTATACTAGTAGTGTAACCCCTTATTGTATTAGTATAACCCCCTTATTATATTGTTATGCCCATGTAGTTTCCATATTGTTATTATTGTGCCCCATAGAAGCCCTCTATTGTTATTATTGTGCCCTTACATTATTATTGTTATGTCAGCTTTGATTATATTATGACCCCTTATACTCCTATATATAGAAAGGAGGTCTTGTCATTTGTATCATCCAAGAATTGTTCATTTGTGTAATGCAAAGGAGGTTTCCCACTCGAAGAGGCTGAATTCTAAGACGTTGATCTATCTTTTCTATCTTTTTGTGAGTTGGTTTGATAACACCTTTCACGTGACTGGGACCCTTATATGATAGGGTCACATTCTCCTCTCCCTTCTCACTCTTCATGAACTTGTTTCTACTACTACTGATGGTGCTCTTTACAATATCTCGCCTCAACTCCTCCTATTAAGTAGCAGTGAAATTTTGAGTACAATCTATGGAAGCCCAACTGGCATTCCAAAAAACAAGAAAAATCTAGCCAAACTTATGTAAGGGAATTTCCCTTCCTCCACAAGCAACCCCAACACAACTTGCCTCAGAAAACACATTCTCTTGAACCCTCTTCATAGGCTTCTGCGCAGTGCTTGCGTAGAGCCTTATACGTCTAGCCTAGAATTGGCTTTGATCAAGACGTTTTGGTGATAATTTGGCAAAGCAAGGATGCCAAACATTAGGATTATTTTTAGGCCAACCCATAGGGTGTATTTATACAACCAAAATGCCAGTTAATTCTGTTAGGCCACGGGCTCCTGTAGGTGGGTTTCTATTCTAACCCATAAATCCCACTCGAAAAATAGGTATTTTTTCAATTTTAAAAATCTCTATGCTGGAAGGTTTCATAAGAGTTGTGTACATATGCGATTTTATGGCAGACATAGTGCACACATATTTTGAAATTTTCATTTTTAAGATAAGGATATATTTTCAAGGGAAGAGGGATCTTCCCAACCAATCAAGAGCATTTGATGAATAAGAGTGGCAAAATATGCTTTAACACAAACCCTCTTAAGTTAGTTCTAATTGTGAATATATTATGAGAGTGGGAAATGTGGTATTTTAGATAGTAAAGTGATATATGATACTTCTAATATTTTCACGATTTTATAATTACAATGGATTACTAGTCTCTTTTATTAGCTAGAAATCATAACCCTTTAATAATATATTCTATGTAACTATTCCATATGCATTTAACAACCTCTTTAGTATTTAATTATGGATTATGTAACTAGGATGATATCTATGTAATTATGAATTGAGTAATTATGTATTTAATTATTCTATTATATTTGGTATAAGTATGTTATGTTGTAAGTATTTGGTATGTATATGCTATTTTTGTTGAAATTAGGAGTTTTCTAATTGATTTTTGCGAATTATAGTTTCATATGTGATATATATACCAAATAATATTTTATATCAACATTATCTAAATAAATACCTTAAATTGAAGAGGAAAGTAGGGCTTAATATTGAATTAGAAAATGTTGTTAAATATGGGGCTTGAATACATCATAATCGAGACTTTAGCATGCATCCGAGGAATACTAGAGGGACACTAAAAATTCTCATTGTAACAAAATCCACATTTCATGTGGTTACACTAAACGAACGAGAAATTCATGTTTGAAGAGGATGAATTTATTCATTGCATGAGTTTGTGGATTTTCCTATGTTTTCTTGATCCAAGAGGATTGAGTTGTATGTATTTACTTGATTTCATTTTTATACTTGCATCCATGGAGGAATAAGGAAACTATAACTCTAGATTATGCTTAGTACCCCTATAGGAATTGGTGTTGAAAGAGAACATACTAGATTGGCCCTTGCACTAGTGGGAAGAGAGGGTGGAGGTGTTCTAACAACACAATACTGGAGGATTTTAATGTTTGTCACTTCTTGGAAGAACCATATATTTTGTACAATTTCATTGATTTAATTCACAAATATTATCCCATATTCAAGCTCATTTATAGTCCTATTAATTTCCTCCCTCCTCTCCTACGTTGGTTGAAGTTTATGTGATGCCTTTCATTGTTCATTTTCATGCATTTCCAATTGAGATTTTTTTCTTCATCTTCCTTTCCCTTTCTCTTTGAATCCATTTCTACTTGTGTTGTCCTACTACAATAATCATTGTTTCCCTCTTCACAATTTCTAGATCCTTATGTTTCAATTTCATAATCTCATTTTTATTTTACTCTATGTCAACAAAGAGTGTGATGTAATCCTTTGAAACTAGTAACTCTAAGCTCCTACATATTCTAGAGAAATATTATGATCTTCTTGTTATTTTACCTAACACTCCCTCCAATCATAGGTTTATGAAATGTATGATCATTGGTTCAATGCTTCCCTAAATATGAGGACGATCTAGGAATTGTGATTCTTCTTCATTAGCCTTTTTATTTAGTTCTTAATTTCCACCATCCACATAATAATGGATAATTTCTTTGTTGAGTTAAATATTGAATCGATCAGAGTCGAAGATAATAGTTATTTATGGATTTACCAATCGCAGTTTATGAGGCTATGGTTTTGATAATCCATGTTTTTTCCCATGGTATTTGATGTAATATCATTAGTTTAATTGTTTTAGAACTCCATTGTAAGGTGCATTGATTCGTTGATTTTACTCTCAGTTTGGCCAAGGTTAATAAATCTATTATGTGTTGGTTTTCCCAATTTAATGTTCTAAGATAAATCATGGTGTCCTATGTGCTTATCTTATGTTATTTATCTATTTTGATATTTAATATGTGGTATCAGAGGTAGGATGGGATTGATGGATCAAAGCTAGATAAACATGGACTATCCAATGAGAGTGGTTTGATGCAATATCCACAAAGGCATAGATAAGCTAATACATGTCCAGAGTGAAGCATGTGTGTAAAGATAAACAATTTTTTTGGCCTAAAGGTGGTGCACCAAGATGTGATTGGAAGTCTCTATAATAGGCCATGCATTATATGAGCCGTAAAACATTCCCTTTACAAGATACAATGTTTTCATGTAATTTGTGAAGGTGAATGAATATAAAAAAATGCAAGGAAATAAGTAGGTAGATAATTCTTGAAATAATAAAATTGTAATATTTTTATGGAGCTAATTTTATTCTTCACATGTAGAAGGGCATATGGTTGTAAGGCCTATTTAGGCATGTGCACCCCTAGTTTGAATTTCACTGGTAATGTTAGGGTCTTACCACAATCCCATTACTTAGATACTTTATTTGCCACCATCCTTGAATAAGGCCCAATGAATAGCTAGTTAATAGTCCTTTATTGTAAAAATAATCCCTTCTTTAAATTCCGCCAAAATGGGTTGGTTAGACCTCATTATCAAGTGTTGATAGGTAGATAAGGTTTTATATGTATAGATATATATAGAGTACAAGGTTACGTATATTTTGTCAAGAACTATCACTATATTTGGAGAAAATACTCTTCGGGGTTGCCCCTTTGTAGATGCATGTAAACATAACTCTTTATTTTTTATTCTCATTGTGATATTTCCTAGGGTTTATCTCTCCTTTTCTCTTGTTTTATTTATTTTTCACTATATTTTGTGTAAATTACACTACAAGTGGTATCACATGTCTTTCTTGGGCATGAGGTGGGAGAATTGCTTTTTATTTTTGCCAAATTTCGACAAAGAAAGTGGATGGAAGAATTCAACTAGATATTTGAAGCTTTATATAAATATTTATTTTTGGAATGAATTCCTCTTGAAAAAATACTACAATACAAGAAATCCTCTTAGATTTTCAATTGGTCCTTGAAAAACACCATTAAGCCTTTGAAACAACATAGGGTTTAACTCCTTCTTGAGGAGAGCATGACCATGGCATTCCCTTGATTCCAGGAAGTTAACCATCAAATGTACATCCTTATTGACACCCTTTCACACAAAAGAATGAAATGTAAAATATCATCTAGGAATTCCTAGAGGCATTGGTCATATGTCCTAATATGATCCCTTACTCATCACTAGTATTTATGGTGTTAGAGAAGGAAGGCACTTGGTGCATGTGTCCTAATTTTAGGGTTCTCAATAAAGTGATGATCAAGGACAAATTTCCCATCACAATTATCAATAATCTTCTAGATGAACTTAATGGTAAAAAGTTTTTGAATAAAATTAAACTATGTTCAGGATACCACCAAATCAAGATGAAAGAGATAAACATCCCTCAGATAACTTTCAAACATGGAGGTCATTATGAGTTTCTAGTGATGTCTTTCAATATTTTAAATGCTCCATCCAACTTCTAGTGCCTTATGAACATGATGTTCAAACTATTCCTATGCAAGTTTGTGTTGGTCTTTGACGAACCCCTATTATGGTATTTTTTTGCACCATTTTGGCTCTTGACATACCCTTTTACTTAACTTTTCCTATGTTTCCCTTTATTTTTGTGCTCAAAGTAACTTTTGACTAAAGGTATTAATTAGCTATATTGTATCATCTTTGGTTGACTATAAATTAATATCTAGAGTCATTTTGATACTTACTATGGATTGGAAGCATTGCAACTCTTTAACAACACAAGGATCCAACATAGTAATTGGGTTATAAGAAAGACATATGGATCCCACATCATAATCATGACTAGGATGTGTGAAAGCTACATGAAACCTATAACACATCCACAAGTAAGTTTCCAAGAGATTTGAAGAATTGTTATCACTAATTGCATAACAAAAGTCACATGAATTTCCAATATAAACACAAGGAATTACTGCTTAATGAAAAATCAGACGATGATGCATGAAGGAATATTGTTAAGGTAAGATACAAGTTCTTCTGTACCAATGAGAATCTTCCTAAATATGCTAAAAACATTCATACATAAAATTGGTTAAATAATTAAGAAGAAGTTAAACCCAAGTTGGAAAATCAATGAATGCTTCATGTTAGAACCATTTGTGTAAAATTAAGGCCTTGGATTAGTCTAATGAAAGGTTGTAATATAAGAAGCATGCCATCTCTGTTAGGGGGAGAGAAAATTGTTGGGTGTGTGTTATATTCTTTCCACGACTAGTCACATGCGTGAGGTGCGCCATAGGGGGGGTGCACCCCCCCCTGTTGGGGGGTTTCAGGGGGGCGGTACCTCCCCTGCATGGGGTCCGGGGCAATTCCCTGGGAAAAATAATTTGGATCCCATATTAGGTGGGCGAACCTACCTATGGTTTTGTGCATGGGTTTTGCACATGGTTTTCGACATGATGGTTTTCTACCCATGGTATTTTGTAGATTCAGTCAAGGGAACTATGGTTAATTTCTAATCTAGGATTAATGAATTGGGGTTTATAAATGCTTCAACATGTATATATATGTATTGTAACAATGAAAGGAAAATAATGAAAAATCAATCGAATAGTCCCGGTTTTGGGATCCAGGGGAAAACCTCTGTGTATTTATTTTGTGTTTCTCGCCATTGTATATTTTCTGTTTTATAGGAATTCGTTTGCAGGTAATTTTTGTACAGGTTAAAACCTACAAAAATTGTGTTATAATATTGTTGCATGTAATTTGATTTCTAAATAATACAAAGACTTGTATCAATAGTTTATAACGTTCTATCAATGTGAATGTGGCTTTAATTAATTGTTGCCTTTCTCTTTCAATATCGTGTCTTAGGAGGCAAGCCCCCCTCCCAAGGAAGGTATTGTTATAACTTTAGCAAGTCATGTAGATTAGTTTCTAGTTCCTTTACAAAGTTTGGCTAACAAATCCTTGTTGCAGGTTACAATTATTTCATGGGTGCTTAATTTATTTTAGTGTGGTTAATAATTTTTTTTTTTAGGTTACATTTATTATGTAAGTGCTTAATTCAAATTCTAAAATTCCATCAGTACTGTTATTTGAGAATGATTGTTTAACCATTTCATGATTTTCTGAAACGTTGCAACTATAGTAGGTTTTGATTATGAATTTATTTCCATGACAAGTTAACTAGTTTTACACAACTAGCATAATTTTCTCTGAGAAAGTAGAAGGATATTTATTATTTTTAAGTTATTTTAAGGAAATTTATGCATTGGTGTGATTCTAGAAAGAGAAAAACACAAATCCCTAAGATGACTATTAATGCAATCATAAATTAAGTATCAGACATTGGTCACTTGGAAAGTTTGTAGCATTTCCTTTCCTATATATAAGAGTGATTTATTTCCTTTCCTATAGAATGATTGATTTTAATTCCACCAAGTGTCATTTATTCTTGTAAGAGTGTTTTCCATTTATGCAAGTGTGTTTTATTCCTCTAAGAGTGACTTTGGTTCCTACTAGTGTAATTCTAATTATACAAAGAGTGATTTCAATTCCTGTAAAGTGTGCTTTCAATTCTTGTACATGTGAAATTTAATTCCATCAAGTGTGAAAACTACTTTTAGTTTGAGTGATTCATAGCTTAGAATCTAACTAACAATTCTTTTACTAGAACTTGAAGTTTATCTCTTAGTAACCTTGCTAATATACATTCATAGTGTTTTTATAATTGTCATTCTTGTAACTACAACTAAAAAACCAAGTCATTGTATGAATGATTGTTTTATGCATATACAATGCATGATAATTCACAAATCCCATATGAGCCCTATGTTGACAATTAAATGTGAAATCCCTCTAGCTACCTCTATGAGAAATTGTAAGCATTCCCTCTATTTACCTCTTTGAGAAATTGGAAGAGTAATTAGAGAATCTATCATTTTTGACACCATTGTTAGGGAACTATCAAAGGCATGAGGGTGTTCTTGCATTAACTTGGTAGGGTAGATGTATTAGGTCATAAAATGAAGAGGCGAAGAGGTTGTGAGATGCATTAAAACAAATTGTTACATCACAAATATATTATGACCTTCTTGCATTATTTGAAAAAGATATATGTCTATTCGTTTGCCAAGGTTTTGTGTAGATAAAATGTTGTTTGATACATGAATATAACTAGGGATTCAAAAGGAAGATTCAATAATACAAAACCCTAAAATATACTAGCCATGTAGGGAAATTAACCAAGGAAGGAGGCTTAAAGAATACTTATCTACAAGGAAGGACATTGACAACCAACACCTAAACAAGAAAGGACACACAACATCTATCATCTATATAGTAAAACTAGCAAATCCATTAAAATAAGTTTCTTCCCATGCATAAGAAGAAATTATGCTTCCACCAAAAGTCTTAGCCAAGATAAAGGAGATGCTTAGTAGGAAACCAGCCAAGGGAACCCAATTGAGGAATTGGTAGAGACACCATCATCTATAACATCCATATTTAATTGTAAACGATTTTGTGACTACATGGTAGGAGAAGGAGAAAGGATTGTTAATAAGGATATTATCACTATTGAATTTATGATTAGGAATCGAGAGGAAGTGAATTAAATGAATAATATGCCTCATTCAACCCTACACTATTTTTATGGTATGATAGACAATGACCCAAATACAATTTTGTTTACATTTGATGTCCTATACTGAAACTATCATTATGTATTTGATGCTGAAAAATTGAAGCTATTCCTTGGTACTCTAAAGGGTGTTACATTGAGATGTTTTATGGGCCTAAGAGGAAACAACATTGTGTTAGAAACATGTGTGAAAATAGATAGATTATTGATAAGCATGTTATACATTTTATTAAATGATACACATATAAATACATTAGATTATGACCCATGGTTTCATATTCCAAGAAGTCTCTTGGAATTCACATGACTCTTAAACTTCACTTGTGGCTTCTTATATTAAACACAATTGGATTCCAAATTTACATAACCCTTAAGGATTACGTTTCCTACATTACCCCCTTATTTTCAAGGGTCGAGTGTGAGTCAAAGAAGAGAGATGAAATATTAAGGTAAATAATAGATAATGGCTGGATGTTTTCTCTAAATCTAGTGGTTTAAGGAAGACCATAAACCAATAGGGTTGCAAAAGCCAAAGTATTCTATCAATGGTGGTTTAAAGTTGACCACCAACTCTATAAATTGGCTCAAATTAGTTCCTAGAATAATTCTAATATGGCTAGAAGATGATGTATTCTATGAAATTTAAGTGCTCTCTCATGATGGTTTAAACTATTGGAATGGTGGTTTGAACATGACCACAAATTGTTATCTAGAATAAGCAGTAAATATTTTACTAAGTGTTGCTGTTTTATGGAGGACCACAAACCAATTGGTGGTTTTTGGATGACCACAAACCAAATCATGCTCATGGAACATGAGTGTGTCCCTAGCTACAATTCTTACTCCAGCTCTAGGATTTGGTTGCTCACTCTTGTTCTCATTGTGACTCCAGCTAACATGATATGGATTTGGAACTATTAGTTCAAAATCAATTCGCCCTCCCCCCTCCCCCATAAGATATAAGACAAGAAGATGAAAATATCTCCATTTCAAGATGTGTCAATACTTGAGAATGAGTTTTATTACATGATTGATATATCTTCTTGGTTGTTGAATGTCATTGGCACAAAGCAATCCAACCAAGATGAATCTTTGCTCTTGTAGGATTCTTTTGTCTAGAACATTTGTATATATGATGAGTGTGTTTTCCACAATGTTCACAAGGGTTAAGATCAAAATACTAATCTTTCATGTGGCCAAATCAATGACAATGCTGACATTTTAGGATGCTAAGTTTAAGTGGAGAAAGTGAAGATGAGTTTTCTTGAAGAAACTTGACACTCTGAAATTGGATTAGTTTGGAGTGGTCTTGAATGTGAAAGGTCACTTCCTTTTCATATCCAAGACCAATTTTGTACTTTTTGTTGACTTCTTCCCAAATGATGTGATTGGGAGGTGCAAGCTAAACTTTTGCATCTCCATTTAAATATTCTCCTGAAGTGGCATCATTGATTTGATTAAGTGTTGGCCCTTGATGGGAACCAATCTCAAATACATATTATTCTGAACAAAAATTAGTCCAAAATGTTTATTCATTTATTGAATTTCATATTGTTTAAGTTGTGATTAGAGTTCAAGAAACTCAATCTTGTCCCATGGATCTTGTAAATAGGTTTGAATATCTATGAGAATGGTTTTTTCAATTTTGAATGTGTTGTCAACAATGGAAAATATTAAATTATTTTGATATAGGTTGTATAAGGAATTAAATGAAAGGAAAAAAATGGAAAAAATACACAAAGAAATATAGTAGAGAGAATAGTAATATAGTGAAAACCCAATTGATAAATGAAATAACATAATATTGTAGAACTTAAACTAGCTAGGATGGTGGTAGCTATCTATGAAGGGAGAGAAATGGAAACTACACAAATTCACAAAATTATATCACAAGAGGTCGAAAGAATGACCTTTTAACATAAACAAAGAAACCTAGAGGTGCAAACTCAAAACCTTAGAAGATGAAGCACCAAAAATTTTGCAGTCCTCGAGGTGGTTAGTTGGTACATTAACTTCCCAAGGATGCAACTTATGCATACAATGTTCATTTGTGGTACACAATAGCCCTTTGGAAAGAAAAAATTTGAGTATTACAACAATTAGTTGGGGATAGCATATTGATTAAAATCATCGGTCCCCCAAATGGCCAAAAACATTGTTTTGGGCCTGAAAATTTCCTCCAAAGTTTGGGGCCCTAAAAGCCATAGAAAAATGTGCAAGAACATAGAGAACCATTGAGTTATTGGAAGAGGTGGGTGGATACTAATATCCACCTAGATTAGTACTCCCTCCTTAGGAACAAACAATATCTATTGCATCAATTTCCCTCATTATATGGGGAAACTTCTGTTGATATTGGCTCCTGGTGAGCCACTTGCCTTGGTGAACAATTTTCCCTGTTTTGACAGCCTATTAGAGTTGTATGTTTTGTTGGCGGGTATCCTCTGTCGTGGTGTCGATGATTTGAGCCAATATATCTTGTTTAATGTAGTAGGGATTGAGTTCTATGGGGCCCAATTTCTCTACTACTTCTAAGGTATCCAACATAGGTGGAAAATATGGTCAAAGCAACTCCATATTAGATACTCGGTGCAACCTAAGGAAAGGGGGAATACTCAATTCCAAAGAATATTCACTCATAGACTTTGTGATTGTGTATGTCCCATATCAGAGTGGTATAAGATTCCTAAGGGGGGCTATGAGGCACTCTTTCAATAAATACAACTAGACCTAATCACCAACCTAAAACTTGTATGGAACACGATGTTGGTCATGTTGTTAGTTGTACTTGGCATTGGATTTCTGTAGGATATCATGATCTTGTTGTTGGAGATGTTAGATTTGTTCCACAAATTTGGTCACTTTATATTCTTGAGCTTGAGCATGGGAAGACTCTATGGTGAATATATAATGGGAAGCACTACATCAATCATTACCAATGGTTAGAACCCTAAGCACACCTAAAAATGAATGTAGCTAATAGATCTATGGAGGGCTCTATTATAGCTATGTTGAACATATGGAAGGATTTCATCCCACGTGCATGTATGATTTGAGTTGTACATGAGCAAGATATCCAAAATCATCCCATTGACCACTTATAGTTGTCCATTTGTTTGGGGATGAGAGGTGATTGATTTGGTCAACTTGATATCCATTAGAGACCATATGTTGGACCAAAATATATTAAGGAACCTACTATCCATTTATGAAATAACGGTTCTAGGTATCCCAAAATGAACATGAACATGCTCAAAAAGGAGTTTAGCAATGGATTTAACTATGATGCTCTTCTTGCACAATGCCACAATGGCCATATTAGAGAACCGATCAACAACCACAAACACACAATCATTACTATTCTTGGTGGAGGATAAACTTCAAATGTAATCCATGGAGACTAACTCCCAAGAATTTTCAAGGTAGATATATGGGTGTACAACCCCTTCGTCTTGATGGCAAGTTTATCAATGGCACAGATGGTGAACAATCTAATATATCAGTGGACAGCTTGTCAAAGCCTTGGCTAGTAGAAATATTCTAAAGTACTACTACTATCTTCTCCACCCAAAAATTCCTTTCCATCTGACTATAATGTGTTTCCCAAATTATCTTTGGATTCTCACTTGAAGGAACACAAGTGACTCAAGCAACACAAGAAAAATTCTCATAGGAGGAAGTATGGAACTTATTTACTTGTGATCAACATCTAGTATGTAGCAAAAAAGTCATGCTCACTATTTTAATATTGTGGCCACTTGAAGGTTTTATTTCCACAAGCGTTAAAAAAATTGGTTAGTTCCACAACCAAAAACTTTAGTTTTTCTCCAATCTTGGTCACTTGACTTACAGGCCAAGTGATATAAGAGAAACCCAATACAAAAATTCAATAGAATATAGAAAGGCCCAAGAAGATACAAATCTCTAATGGGGTCATCAGGGTTGAACAATCATGGATGACTTGGATCTTGGATGGGTCCACATGCACCCCATGCTCATCCACAATGTATCCCAAACACTGAATTCACTACATGCAAAATGAGCATTTCTCTAGATTGGCATACAACTTATGTTGACACATGGTGCTCAAGACCTATTGAATGTGTTGTACATGATCTTCCCATTTTCTACTAAATACGAGGATTTCATCGAAATATACAACCATAAAAGAGTTTGTGAACAACCACAAGATATCGTCCATCATCCTCATAAACATTGCTAGAGAATTAGTCAAGCCAAAGGGCATGACCAACCACTCAAAAGGGCTTTATATGGAAAATAGATAGTAATGGATCTTGAAGGTTGGTTCAAGAGGGACTTGATCACCTCTCATTGAAGATAAGTTCTTTTCAAGTTATGATGCTTCTTTATGTCCTTACTTTTGTTTAGACTTATTGATCTGATTATTGTTTTGATCATTAGTTCCTGCATATATATATTTGAGTATTCGGATGCTCCTAACCTCCTTGACGAGATGTGATAAGTATATCCTTCTTGAGGATCATTTGAAAGATGGCTAGTGCAAGAAGAGAAGAACTAGAAAACGAGGCACCTAACGAAAAGGTGACAAAGTGCTACAAGTTGTCTATGTAAAATGAGAAGGTGCACATGTATTTGAATACTACAAGGTATGCATTGTATATTGCTTCAAAGTTACTTTTCAGCTGCAGTATTGGATGGCAAGGCAAGCCTTAAGGTATGATGAGAATGTCTCTTTCACAAATGGCCCATGCATATGAAAGTGATTTGAATTCATGGTTCTTATGAGGAAATGATGTACTTGGTATTGAACAAGTATGTTACTTCTTAGACATGATGAATTTCTTGATACTTAATATTGATATTTGATATAGTGGTATACTTGATGTCTGGCTAAGATATATAATATTGTATATCTTGATTCCATAAAGAAGGTTAGCACCTTGATTCTAATGGATGGTAACTTGATACTGTTGATATTGTTTGCGAAAAGAATGGTAGTCATGATGATAGAAGTGTAACAATGAGATTGATATTCAGGATCTTTAGTTGACCATTGAATTCCTTGATTGGATGGATTGAGTGGATCAAGTGATGTGACAAAGAAGTAATGTTCTGATCGTGATTCTTGAAGTATACTTCTACTAGCTATTTGACACTAACCCTTTATGGAAGAATGATGTCATGATGTAATGGTGGAGTTGTTGATGCTAACATATGTGACCATGATGAATATGTGATATAGTCTGACTTAATGATCTAACAGATTTGTTGATGCATGATAGAATTATAGACAAGTTGATGGCTTGAATAAACATGACTGAAGTGGATTCCCATTCAGAGGGAGAATCTCTCCATAAGATCCTTACTCCTATTATATGTATAAAATATTCTTTACTGTTGAAATATGATTTATGGTCATGAATAGATGAATATTTGACATTGTTGGTATGTAGCAAAGTTTTTACCTAAGAAGAGAGAGTTTTCCCTTACTCTAAGTCTCAGTCACACAAAATTAGGCTTACTGACGTGACTAAAGCCTCCCAATCGCATAGAGGAAGGCCCATGGGTCTGACTATGCCTACAGGACACAAAAATGAAGTTTTGTGCATGAAATTAGATATGCACCTGAAGGATGTCAGCCCTATAGATGTGGAGTAGACATCAAAAAGATTTGTTAGGAGGAAATTTTGAATGTTTACTATAATATGAATATATAGACTGATCTTGTGTTTGCAAGTGACCAAGACATGCATATAGATATGTCATTATGATTGAAGTTTGCATTGTAAGAGTTTGACATGATTTGGTTGATTGATGTAGATGAGCTGTGTTTGGAGTTTTGACATGATAATGACTTAGAACTTTGACTTGATGTTGAGATATATTTTGGACTATAGATCTCTCTATGATAACAAATTTGGGATTTGAACTAATGACTAATGATTTGATTTGACAACTGATGATTTTCCTTGATAACAATGCTATATGGACATAATAACTTTCAGTGACTAATATTGGTATTCGATAATGGTTTTGTATTGGACTCCTTGTTCTTAACACAATGGTTGAAGTATGGAAAATTGTGATTCAGTATGAAGTTGTGTCACAATGGATGGAACCTGCATGAATTATTCTTGGTGTATGTGTTTGCATCTAGTGACTTGTATTATGACCATGAGGATAACTTGATGAAGTTTGCTTTGATATTGCTTATAACAACTTGTTGGTGTCACAATATATGAAGTCATGACTTGATGAGAGCTCCATCTGTCACATGATCTAAAGAATTTGATACAAATGATATTGTTAAGTTTGATATTAGTTTTAATCTGACAACATTGATTTGTGTAAGGCTAAGCATATTGCTTTGATAAATTGTTATGTTTGCAAACAAATTTGTATGAAGCAAGCTCCTTGATCTAGATATGTTTGCATTGACAATCATAAGGGGTATTAATCATAATATAGAGCTATAGGAATTGGTGTTTAAAGAGAACATACTAGATTGGCCCTTGCACTAGTGGGAAGAGAAGGCGGGGGTGTTCTAACAACACAATAGTGGAGGATTTGAATGTTTGTCACTTCTTGGAAGAATCATATATTCTGTAAAGTTTCATTGATTTAATTCAAAAATATTCTCCCATATTCAAGCTCATTTATAGTCCTATTAATTTCCTCCCTCCTCTCCTACGCTAGTTGAAGTTTATGCAATGCCTTTCATTATTCATTTTCATGCATTTCCAATTGAGCTTTTTTTTATTCTTCCTTTCCCTTTCTCTTTGAATCCATTTCTACTTGTGTTGTCCTTCTACAACAATCATTGTTTCCCTCTTCACAATTTCTAGATCCTTATGTTTCAAGTTCATAATGTCCTTTTTATTTTACTCTACCTCAACATAGAGTGTGATGTAATCCTTTGAAACTAGTAACTCTAAGCTCCTACATATTCTAAAGAAATATTATGATCTTCTTGTTATTTTATCTAACACTCCCTCCAATCATAGGTTTATGAAACGTATGATCATTGATTCAATGCTTCACTAAAAATGAGGACAATCTAGGAGTTGTGATTCTTCTTCGTTAGCCTCTTGATCTAGTTCTTAATTTCCACCATCCACATAATAATGGATAATTTCTTTGTTGAGTTAAATATTGAATTGACTAGAGTCGAAGATAATAGTTATTTATGGATTTACCAATGGTGGTTTATGAGCCTATGGTTTTGATAACCGAAGTTTTTTCCCATGGTATTTGATGTAATATAATTCATTTAATTGTTTTATAACTCCATTGTAATATGCCTTGATTCATTGATTTTTCTCTCAGTTTGGCCATGGTTAATAAATCTATTATGTGTTGGTTTTCCCAATTTAATGTTCTATGATAAATCATGGTGTCCTATGTGCTTGATATTTTATGTTGTGCTTATCTTATGTTATTTATCTCTTTTGATATTTAATATGTGGTATGAGAGGTAGGATTGGATTGATGGAACAAAGCTAGATAAACATGGACTCTCTAGTGAGAGTGGTTTGATGCAATATCCACAAAGGCATAGATAAGCTAATACATGTCCAGAGTGAAGCATGTGTGTAAATATAAACACTTTTTTTGGCCTGAAGGTGGTGCACCAAGATGTGATTGGAAGTCTCTACAATAGGCCATGCATTATATGATCCATGAAACATTCCCTTTACAAGATACAATGTTTTCATGTAATTTGTGAAGGTGAATGAATATAGAAAAATGCAAGGAAATAAGTAGGTAGATAATTCTTGAAATAATACAGTTGTAATATTTTTATGGAGTTAATTTTATTCTTCACATGTAGAAGGGCATATTATGGTTGTAAGGCCTATTTAGGCATGTGTACCCCTAGTTTGAATTTCACTGGTAATGTTAGGGTCTTACCATAATCCAATTAATTTGATACTTTATTAATATATGATGCCACCATCCTTGAATAAGGCCCATTGAATAACTAGTTAATAGTCCTTTATTGTAAAAATAATCCCTTCTATTAATTAGGCCGAAATGGGTTGGTTTGCCCTCATTATAAGGTGTTGATATGTAGATAAGATTCTATATGTATAGATATATATAGAGTACAAGGTTATGTATATTTTGTCAATAACTATCAATATATTTGGAGAAAATACTCTTCGGGGTTTCCCTTTTGTAGATGCATGTGAACATAACTCTTTATTTTGTATTCTCATTGTGATATTTCCTAGGGTTTACATCTCCTTTTCTCTTGTTTTATTTATTTTTTCACTATATTTTGTGTGAATTACACTACAAGTGGTATCACATCTCTTTCTTGGGCATGAGGTGGGAGAATTGTTTTTTATTTTTGCCAAATTTTGACAAAGAAAGTGGTTGGAAGAATTCAGCTAAATCTTTGAAGCTTTATATAGATAATTTTTTTCTAATGAATTCCTCTTTAAAAAACACTACAATACAAGAAATCTTCTTAGATTTGCAATTGTTCCTTAACAAACATCATTAAGCATTTGAAACACAAGAGGGTTTAACTCCTTGAGGAGAATATGACCATGGCATTCCCTGGATTTTAGGAAGTTAACCATCAAATGTACATCCTTATTGACACCCTTTCACACAAAAGAATTAAATGGAAAATATCATCTAGGAATTTCTAGAGGCATTGGTCATATGTCCCAATATGATCCCTCACTCATCACTAGTATTTATGGCGTTAAATAAGGAAGGCACTTGGTGCATGTGTCCTAATTTTAGGGTTCTCAATAAAGTGATGATCAAGGACAAATTTCCCATCACAATTATAAATAATCTTCTAGATGAACTTAATGGGGAAAAGTTTTTCAATAAAATTAAACTATGTTTAGGATACCACCAAATCAAGATGAAAGAGATAAACATCCCTCAGATAACTTTCAAACATGGAGTTCATTATGAGTTTCTAGTGATGCCTTTTAATATTTTAAATTCTCCATCCACCTTCGAGTGCCTTATGAACATGCTGTTCAAACTATTCCTATTCAAGTTTGTGTTGGTCTTTGACGAACCCATGGTATGGAATTTTTTTGCACCATTTTGGCTCTTCTCAACATACCCTTTTACTTAACTTTTCCTATGTTTTCCAAGTAAATTTTGATGTAAAGGTATTAATTAGCTATATTTTATCATCTTTGGTTGACTATTAAGTAATATCTAGAGTCATTTTGATACTTGCTATGGATCGAAAGCATTACAACTCGTTTACAAAAAAAGGATCCAACATAGTAATTGAGTTATAAGAAAGACATATGGATCCCACAACATAATCATGACTAGGATGTGTGAAAGCTACATGAAGCCTATAACACATCCACAGCTAAGTTTTCAAGAGATTTCAGGAATTGTTATCACTAATTGCATAGCAAAAGTCACATGAATTTCCAATCTAGACAAGGAAATAATGCTTAATGACAAATCAGACCGTGATGCATGAAGGAATATTGTTATGGTAAGATAAAAGTTCTTGTGTACCAATGAGAATCTTCCAAAATATGCTAGAAACATTCATACATAAAATTGGTTAAATAATTAAGAAGAATTTAACCTCAAGTTGGAAAATCAATGAATTCTTCATGTTAGAACCATTTGTGTAATATTAAGGCCTTAGATTAGTCTAATGAAAGGTTGTAATATAAGAAGCATGCCACCTCTATCAGAGGGAGAGAAAATTGTTGGGTGTGTGTTATATTCTTTCCATGACTAGTCACATGTGTGAGGGGCGTCATAAGGGGGGTGCACCCCCCCTTGTCGGGGGGTTTTAAGGGGTAGTAGCCCCCCTGCATAGGGTCTAGGGCAGTGCCGTGGAAAAATAATTTGGACTCCATATTAGGTGGGCGGACCTACTGATGAGCCCAAATTTTGGTACAATTTGGGCTCATTTTGGCCTATTTTACTTGCTCAAACCATTCATTTTTATTTGCTTATGCATGCATTTCTTAGTTTATTCATGTTGTTTTGTAGGAAGAAGGTTAGACACTTTATCTACGTGACTAATGCATTATGATTCCAGGTTTTGGCATTAAAAAGGGAGCAAGAGACAACGAAAAAGGGGATAAGGAGACAATAATGTGGCACTACTGATTTTGTGGAGAGATGTCCACGGTCTTGGGACATTCCTCGTGATTCCCACCAAGAACTCCGAGCTTCAATCCATCTCCGCTCCGAGCTCAAGAAGCAGCCAGTTGTCCTACATGAACAGCAGTCATAAACTGTTCTACAAGAGCAGTAGTTATACTGCCCTACAGGATCCGCAGTTAGACTCTAGTTGGACAGCCGAGCTCCTGAAATCAAGGGCACTTGATGGATAATTGTTTTTGTATAAATATGAAGGCCTTAGCCTTATATGGGGGTTGAAACTCTCGTATTGCTATTGTAATTTTGGAACACAGTTCAATTTTCGTTCCTTTTTGTAAGCCAATTTGACATGACATCAATTATGAATAAAGAAGGCAGTTTGTGATCTAGTTCTGAGTTTCTTAGGAGACTATAGCTCTCAGGTTAGGGCCCAACCTGAGAGCCATAGAACCCCTCTGCTGTAGAGTTGTTTCCATTTCATTTCCAGCACTTTAAGTTTTCGTTTGCACATGCAATTCGAATTACAGTTGGTGATTTGGTTTTCTTATGAGTAGGATAGATTTTGCTTATGTTACAGTTGTTTCCACTTGCTTAGTGTAGTAGAGGATAGATACCATCAATTGGAGCTCCAGCAAAACGGTTGTTAAGGCTCACTGCCATCTCTCTTGAAGATTGGGGTGCAGTCCATAACTAGCCACCAAAACCACGCATTACTTTATTTGATGAT
>APFE030331357.1:0-35901 GCA_000404065.3 Pinus taeda | reverse complement strand
AATATGTTATTGAGCCCCGATGGTTGTTTACCTTGCTCCCAATAGCATATTGATGGTTGTTTACCGAACTCACTGTACCACTTTCACTTGAATGAATTGCCTTTAGGGTATAACTATTTACCCTTATCTTATCAAGTGCCTCATTAGCTTTATTAATTTTAATATAAACTTATGGCCAATCAAACAATTGCTTATCGTATCAAGTCAAATGTAGTTTTCCACTAATCGTATTAATGAATTTTCAAATTTTGATTTTTTATTTTCATGGCATTTTGGGAGTGTCTCAATACCTAGTTTCATTATAAAGCCCATGATAATGAGTCTTTATCTTTACAATGTTCATTTTATTCTTAACACTAGTCAATATAGAAAAATAGTTCTGATTTCAAGATTGGGTTTATCACCTTGCTATAATATTTCAGTTTCATTTTTCCCTTTAACTCTTTATTGCTCCATAACTTCTCCTTAAATTTTTATCTTTATTCTGCAAGATGATCTCTTCTAACCCCGAATGTTTTATCCAAGATTGAGCATTACCCTCGCTTGAGCACAAGGTCGGGGTTTTTGCTATCATTAGAAGCAATTTCGGGAAACCTCTTGGCTTTCATGTAGCATAACTTCTTATATACCTCTTGGCTTTCATGTTGCATAGCTTATTATATATGATATACCTAGTAATAGCCATGCTTTCAATAGGGGAAGGTTAGGTTCAATAAGGAGGACAAGGTAAGAAGAAAATCTTTTAATCTTGAGGTTATAATTTCTAAAGTGTTTTTGGATCTGGTCAATCTTCCTCCATGATTCTTTGGATATATTACAACCCCAAACCTCACATCCATATAAAATAGCAAAGGTGACCACACTTTCAATGAGGATTTTTATTTATTTATTTATTCCAAATACAAAGATTTGTTAGCTTACAATTGTCTTCAAACCCATATAAAGTTTTCCATCCTCCACTTATCCTTTTCACAATGCTATAATTAAAATTTATGAAATTTATAATTAATAAGAAATTCATAATTATTGATTAATTAATGCATAATTGTATTATTACTAATAATGATGATAGGGATGTCTATTTTGGAATTGGGTTTCCACAATTTTAATTTAATGATCAATAAGTATTAAGTGGATGTAGGGATTTAACCTCCATAAAATATTCTATAACATTTTTGGTAGCATGCACATTAAACACTGAAATTTATTTCCAAAGTAGTTATGCATTTTTTCCCTTTTATTTAAATTCATTAATTAAAAAATGTCATATGAACAAGTGTCAAATGATTTGAGTTATGTTTTTTTGGCGTGTGGTATCAATAAACCATGGTATTGGCCCATGATATTGTAACAAACCCTATTTATAAAATAAAAATCTTCATAACAATGTGAGGGATGAATCTCCATAGTTAAGAATCTTGTTACATTTTTAAATTTTCCTATGTATATATGTTTAGCTAATATATTAATTATTTTTAATAATAATAATAATATATTTATGTTTTTTTTTTTGTAAACAAGGTAGTAGTTTCTATACTTTCTTTTTCAAAATTTACATTCCCAACACATCGACTAACCAGCCACCTACCCGAAGGAAACCAGGTTGCCATCGGTCAGCATTGTATCCATTCCAAAACTTGAATAAGTTCATCATCAACATCTGAATCTCCCAAGTACCTCTCTCTGGGTTTTTAGACATAAACATTCAAAAACTGTAGACAAAATACTGAAGAAAACAACTACTCCTCATCTGAGGAGGCTATCTCGAGGGTTTCCTACTCTTCTGGGTTTACTCCTGGGCCTGGGAGTTCTTGTCCCTGCTGAAACAGTTTCCACTTTAGCTCGGACAAAGTTTTCTCAATGCGGCCCAAGGCAAGGTTGTTCCTGTATGTTTGGATCTGGATGGTTTCCAATTCATTCATTATTTCCCCGCTAATATTTTCGGTTCTCCACTTCTCCTTCCATGTGCTCTTGATGGAGGGTCATAGCGCGAGCGACTATGTGTTTCATGATCCAATATAGTTGCAAAGTTTTGGTATATAGAGATTGTCTACCATTTGTAGTGCCTGGGTCTTGTATCATTACTTCCCACTCATGCAAGGGAAGGTTTCTTCCTTGAATATTTTGTCTTAGGTCATGTTCCCAGCTCCAAATCTATTCCCAGATTTCTTGCGCAATTGCTTTCATGTTGGCATCCACTAATTTCTTTACCTATTCACCTGTTGATTTTCTGCCTTTTTTCTGGCCCGTGCTACTTGTTTCTGTTAGGATATTCCGACACATAGGAAATAGTTAAGTATAACTTGGTATAGTATAGAGTTAGGTAAAGTATGTTTCTTTACTATGTACATTTGTAACTTACAATCCGACGGTCACGATATGTAGTGATCCGATAGTTCATTCTCTCCTCGGTATTACCGACACTTGATTCGTGGCTTAACACTCGATTGGTCCATGATCTCTATTTAAAGAGCATGGAGGGTCATTTGTGGGTTAACTGTTCACGAGAGAAGCTTATGTAAATTTTCATTCTTTTATTAATAAATTGCCTGAAGTGGCCGCGTTGGCTCACGCCGTGGACTGTTTCCCTCTTTGAGGGTTTTAACCACGTCAAAAATACAGGTGTATTGATCTGTGATCTATTTGTGAGCGGTGTCCTTTGGTGTTCTGTCTGAGGAACTTACCCTGTAAATTCCTACAAACCTTTGCTATTGACTAGAAAATTACAAAATATAGGCAACTAACAACTCATCCTAGCCTCTAGGGTCGAGCTCATATGTTTAGGAGCTGTTCTAACAAATTCTAAACTGAGAACTAAACAGTAGGTAGTGGAACAGCTTGCCTCTAAAAACTAGGGAACTGATTCATTTAGTTGCAAACTACCTTTTTATTGATGAATCTACCTCTATGAGTGAAAATTTAGCATAATTACATAAAAATCCATCAAGTCACATTAAATTACATCATGAGTTTGACAATTAGAAGGAGAAAAGTCAAACTGTCAAGAAACTAAGTGAAAAACAGAGTTTTTTGGCCAAAATGAGCAAAATTCCTCCAATGTGCCGCACTGATTTCCCTATGCGTAGTGCCTTTTTGCAGCTGATTTTGGAGGCCTTTTCGGTTTCCAAATTTGATTCAAGTGGGCTTGTTGGAAATCTCTAACTGTCTACTTTCCAGAAAAAGTGGAATTTTTTATTTTTGGCATCCATTTGCCCCTCCAAAACTGAGTTACCTCAATGCTGCTTCCTGTGTGTCCAAAAAAGGGCAGAAAGGTAATTTTTGAGGTGTTTTTGACCTTTTTGGAAGCTCAAAACCTGTCAAAATTTCTTAGCACTTTGTGGGCATGCATATTTTTCCATGACAAATCCAAAAATGCTAAGTTTTCCTCAAAAGGAGGTCCCCATCAAAAGCACGCGCCAGGTGGCGCAGCGCATTGGGCAGAAAAACTTGTTTTTTAGGCCAAAAATTTCAAAATTGCAAAAAGTGTCCCAAATTTCTTGAAATATTTTGGGAAGTAGGGAGGGATGTTAGGAAGTAGGGGAAATGAAGTGAAATGAAGGGGATACGGGGCTTCTAAATTCTTGAGAAAATTTTGGGAAGTAGGGAGGGATGTTAGGAAGTAGGGGATAGTGGAATTTCAAATATTGAGTGAGGGGAAGGGGTCCAAAAGTGCTAAAAACAGGCCTAGCCTAGAAAATTGCCAAATTGTAGCAAGAAAGTAGGGTTTGTGCGAAAATGAGGAATTTTAGGAATATCAGTGATGAAAAGTGTTTAATAAGGTACATTAAGGATAGGGGAAGGTGTATGAACATCAAGATACAAGTTTTTTCTGATGATTTGACCATCCAAGAGAAATTACCTTCAAAACCCTAGGAGAGGGAAATGAACCTTACCTAGGCACAACTGAAGCATGAACAAGGTGTAAAATGACCCATTGGAATCTGACATGATGATGACAACCCTCTGAATGATGGTACACTCAGCTGAATGGTGAAATGGACCAACATTTGGACAACTTTGAAAGGAGTAAAAGAAAACCCTAAATCTAATATCCAATGACCAAATTTTACTTTGAAGACTCACTAAAATGACAAAATTTGACCTTGACACCTTAAAATCACTTTGTAAGAGCATGTTTCATCACTAGAGGAAGGCTGCAAAGACTGAAACTAACATTGGCTCCAATGGGGATGGTAGCTCCTTGGAGGTTCCAAGAATGGTAGATCTTTGGGAGAGCAGACCAATGCCTTATCCATTGGGCAATGGAGTCAAAAACTCAAGCTAAAATGCATGACTGAAAATTGATGACTTGATGACATAAACTGACTCTCACTCAACTAAAAACTGACTCGATACCTAAACAAAATCGACAAGATGCTCAAAGTAGAGCTTATTCATCAAAACCTACTCTAATAGTTTCATTCATCACCTGATCAAGTGAAATGAAACAACAAATGCAACCAAGTAAGTATTTCGGTTTCTATTTAAATTCTCCGCAAGTGCTTGCTTATGAACAACAAGAGAGAACTACTGAAAGGCAACTCCCATGAAAACTTGTGAATAGATCCGTTGAATACTATGGATTCTCTATCCGCCTCCAAAAACACTGCATAAGGATCTTGAAATTCATGCACACTGGGACTTAGCTCATCCAATGGATTATTTCTCTTCTCTTCATACCATGAATGCAAACTTTGATATGAGCTTTGTGACAAGACTCTTGCTGAAAATGACAAAGACACTGGTTGCCGAATCAAGTTTGTATTAATACTTTTATCAAGCTCATAGATAGGAGAAGGACTTTGACTACAAACATTATCCAACGCATCAGCTATTGGATCGTGAAAAACTTGAAAAGAATGTTGCAACCCATTTTCTATTGGTTCTGATGAGATTGCATGACTTTCTACAGGCTGCTCATTTGAAGATATACTATGCAGTTTTCCCTTCAGAAAATTAAATGATTCAAAACAAAATGGTACGAAATCATCTTGTATCATTTGATCATATGTGCTAGCTTCCAAGTCTTCATTGCAACTTGACAATCAATGGCTTTCGGGGGCTGCAAATATGGATATGAGAAGTATTGAACAAGGTTTTCATTGCCCTCAAGATGGTCCAAATCAAGACTTGTCAACAGTTGATTTATGATTGCATGAATGTTGTCTCTGATGAGCTAAAATTAAGAAAAACGAAAAGGCAAAGATCCTTCACTTACTTCAAAATTTGCTGCATTTTCCTCGTCATCTCCATAGCTGATATGTGATGGCTAAACATTGTATTCGAGCTGCAGAAAGTGAACTTCTTCCTCCCACAAACTAGTTGTTGATTTGTCGGCAAGATTAGCTTCTGTTTGGAGAACATAATCATCATTATACTGATCAAACTAAGTCAAATCATCAGTATAAAAGACATCATCAAGCATACATGTCATATCAACGGATCTCTCTTCTCCAAGATGATCTATAAAACAATGATTATTAGATCTATGAAAACTAGGATAAGAAACAAAATGTTTTGGATCAACAACTTGCTCCTCTTCAATTAGCAAGCAATGGGCTTGAACACTATACTCATTCTTTGTGGTGATCCTTTGCATCATCTGTTCCATTGCACTTGCCAAAATGTCAAGCTTTACCTCTAGAGATGTCGATTCCTTCAGATCTATGTTTTTCATCTCTTCTTCCTTCAACTTTGCCCTTGATATAAGCAAATGAGTTTCTACATCTACTGCATTGTTCTGCATCCCTCAGCTAAAACTCCATTTCCGAATCAAAAGCACCTGAGTAGTGCAAGAGAGTGGATCCAAGAGGAGGTCTTTATTAACAGGCATCAAATAATAAACTTGGTTAAATTTGGCAGAAAATTGTTGTACTGTCTCCCCTAGCAATCTTTTCACTTGGATATACTCTTCTATAATCAAGAAAGGGTTCTGTCTGACCACCCACTTGTCGAGGAAAACTTTGATGAACTGCTGGAAATCTGAGATGCTCGCATCAGGCAGGGTTTTGAACCAACTCTTGACTTTGCCTTGCAAAGAAAGAACAAAAAACCTAATACTAACATCTTCTTCATCAACTTCAAAAAGGTCAAGAAATGACTCAAAATTCAATACATGTCTCTTAGCAGTGATATTGTCGCGTTCACCATCAAATCTTGGTAGATATAGATCATGATTTTTAGGGAAAGAATGGGATATAGGAGGTCAAATCAGAGGCCTGTATCGATCTAGAATTTTACAAGGTATAATGGTATGTACAAAAAGTATAGAATCAGTCTTGATCTCATTAGGTTCGTCAGTTTGAAGATGGTCATCACAAGATTCAAAAAAAGGGTCTTGATCAAGCTCAAAGGCATGCAATTCCTTAGTATTCACAAACTTCAAAGGGAAGGAATCAAATGCAAGCCGAGGATCTTTTCTCAAATACAATATACTTTGCAAAGCCTTCTTAACATTCTCAGTAAAAGAGAAGAAATAATTTAAAACAAAGAACAAAATGTCTTGGATGAAATTCCAACTCGAATACCTGATCTGTCCATATTGTCCTTTCATGTTTTTGCTGGTCAGTTTCATCCTCCAGTGGAGTCCTTGGATCTGATCTCGAAACAGATTTGAAGTCACCAGGTGAATGATTTCAGCTTTACTGCGTCTGATCGTTGTCCACCATCAAAAATTAGATCTAACTTTGATACATGTACTGGGGAAATTTTTAAGTTAGATGTTCAGCTTATAAGAATAGACCGGAGATTGACTGAAGTTGCTTTTATCTACTTATGCACTCACAAAGCAATGTGTAGTTCGAAGGCTTCCTGGCATAGCTTCAGGCTCTGTCTGTAGTTTATAAAGTAAGAACACTAACAAATAAATAAGATTTTCATCCCCAATATGGTTGCCACTATGTTAGTGCCTAAATCTACCTCAGGCAGAGAAAGGTAGGACCTAGGATAACATCAAACCATGCTTAACCTGGTAGCTAGCCCTACCAGGTCGGAAGAGGGCTCTCTCCTTGTAAATATCAGCAAAATATGATCAATGAGGCTTGAGATGATTGATTTGAAGACTGATTTTAGACTAGGTATGTGTGCAGAAGAGTTTGGTTAAATTTGATGATGTTTTGTTGGCTCAAATGGAAAGGCAGATTTGGGTCTGGGGAATGAGGCTCAGTTTTGCAGAGATCTCTATGGGGCAAGGTAGGAAAATGGTTTGGTACTTCAAATTGAATGAGATGGAGAGCTTCTAGATAGGTGAGGAGTTGAAGAGGGCAATAAAGTCTCAGGGATCCTCTTCAAACAATGGAAAACATAAATAACTAAACAAACCCTAGGTAGAGCACTGTAATTTCAATGGATTCTACCTTTATCCTTGTTTGATTTAGTTCAGATGAAGCAAAGAGAGATGATGGCACACATAAAACACATATAATATTACAATTACAGAAGGAAACACAATACCAAAGCAAGGTTCCACATGAATCCCATAAAGTGCTGCAAACCTTGGTTTATTCCTTAGCTAAACTGCTGAAATCAGTGTATAATGAAGCTCCAAGCTTTCCCAAAAGTCCAACCTTTGCTAATGATTGAAAAATTACAAAATATAGGCAAAAAAAAACTCATCCTAGCCTCTAGGGGTTGAGCTCATAAGTTTAGGAGCTTTTCCAACAAATTCTAAACTGAGAACTAAAAAGTAGGCAGTGGAATAGCTTGCCTCTAAAAACTAGGGAACTGATTCATTTAGTTGCAAACTACCTTTTCATGGATGAATCTACCTCTATGAGTGAAAAATTAGCATAATTACATCAAAATACATCAAGTCATTAAATTACATCATGAGTTTGAAAATTAAAAGGAGAAAAGTCAAACTATCAAGAAACTAGGTGAAAAACAGAGTTTTTTGGCCAAAATGAGCAAAATTTCTCCAATGCGCCGCGCTGATTTCCCTATGTGTAGCTCCTTTTTGCAGCTGATTTTGGAGGCCTTCCTAGTGTCCAAATTTTCTCTAAGTTGGCTTGTTGGAAAGGTATACCTATCTACTTTCCAACACAAGTGGAATTTTTGAATTTGGCCTCCATTTTCCCCTTCAAAACTGAGTTCTCCCAACACTGCTTCCTGTGTGTCCAAAAAGGGGTAGAAAGGTCATTTTTGAGGTGTTCTTGACCTTTTTGGAAGCTCAAAAACTATCAAAATTTCTTGGCCATTTGTGTGCATGTATATTTTCCCGTGAAAAATCCAAAAATTCTAAGTTTTTCTTAGAAGGCGGTCCCCATCAAAAGCGCGCGCCAGGTGGCGCGGTGCATCGGGCAGAAAAAATTGTTTTTTAGGCCAAAAATTTCAAAATTGCAAAAAGTGTCCCAAATTTCTTGAAATTTGGGCTGAGTGTCCTCCATTAAGTGCTATGTTGGGAAAATGAAGCCTCAACCAAGATCTGAATTCTATCTTGCTCTTTTCACTTCCTTGATGCTTTCTTCAACTTGGCCTTCAAGTTCCTGATTTGTGCCTTGCAACTTTTGTTTCTCGCCAAGCAATGGTAGGCCATGTGCCTCAATGATCCAGGCGGATATTGGTGGCCACCTGCCAAGTCCATCTGGACCCCCATCATTGTCTCTTTCAACATTTTCAGTTTCCTTAATTATAACACAACTTACTATTTTTAGCAGTTTTTCGGGTCCTGAACTTCCGGAGCCGTTTTGAGGCCCTAAACGACGTTTTTTGGGGAATCCAGGGGCAGCATGGGTCCATACTATGCAACGATGTTGCCCGTTCCAACAATGGTAGTTCTCGGATAGATCTTTCTAACGAGCTATCATACGCATCAAATGGAGATCGTATGCCAAAGTTACAACCCCGGGAAATTGATGTACCAATTTACCCAAAACGGGGCACACAATTTGGCGTTTCATCTTCTAAGGGTCGGTTTTGGAATGTGAAGGGTTTTCCATTGTTTCTCAATAATAAATAGGCCTTCGAGCCTCATTGTAACACAAGTTTGGAACATTTCAGAGACATGTAGCCGCACATCTCTTCTCAGAGATAAGCTACCATCGTCCTAGCTGGTTTATTTCCAATTCTGGTTGTAAGCATATTTCGGTATTTTCCATTAATGAAATGAAGTGTTATTTCTGCTGCATCTCTTTATTTATGGTTATCGTATCTCTGTATTTATGGTTATCTCTATAATCTATTGCGTTCCTGTTTAAATCCGGATCACTCAACATAGTTTTTTCTCTGTTGGATTTCTCCAGCATATTTTCCAAGTGCATGTTTGTCACGTCGAGCAAGATTCACGATAAACTTGAATTTCCCTTTCAAGTGTTGTCAATTTGGTTTTCCTCCTCTTGGCAGCTTGCCGGTTTTTATTTATGTTTTTGAGGTCCATGGATGAGTGGGACTGATGAGGGGAGGATTTGATGCCAGCTATAGGTTTTTGGGAATGAAATGGTTTAGGGAATAACATTTAGGGATTATGGATATTTGATTAGGGTTTGGGATAGTGGGATTAAGGATTTAGGATTAATAATTTAGGGATATGGTGTTTAGGGAGTGGGTAGATGAAAATGTAATGAGAGGGAGGGAATGAAAGAGTAAGGGAGTAAGAAATGGCTAGGAGTGAACTTGGTAGCAAAGAATACAATTTTCAAACCCTGTGCAACTATTTTTGGCAAGAAATGCAAAGAGGTAGGGTTTTGATTTTTTCTCATTAATTCACCATAAAATACTTAGAGAAACTCATTCACTGATCATGGAGGAATGTCAACTTACTTGGACAAGAGAGGATTGAGAAAATTTGAAGTTTTGGATGAGGTTGTGAATGAAATCGGACTTGTAGCCCTTTGTGCCATGCCGTAAACCTAGTGCACCGTGCCCTCTCAATGCATCGCACCCATTCAAAATTTGCACTATAGAGCACTATCCAATGCGCCACGCTCCAAACCCAATGCATTATTCTTTTTACAGGAGACTTTTGGAGGCTTTCCTGGTGTCAAAATTGGGCACATGATAGCTCATTGGAAATATTATTGAGTCTACTTTCCAACTCAGCTAGAATTTTTCCATTTTGGAGTTCATTTGCCCTGTCAAAGGTCAAATCTCCTAAGACTGGTCAAAATGTGCAAAATGAGGCCGCCTAAAGGAAGAGTGATGTTGCAGTCAACGTTTGAAGGTCTTCCTCAACTCCAAGTTGAGCTCATGATAGCTCATTGGAAATCTCTTTGTTTCTCGTTATCATTTGACTCATCAAGCAAGTCATTAGGCCAACCAAACAAGGAGAAATATTGATTTTCCCAAGGTCACTTCAGAGGTGCATCGATTCTCCTAAGGCAACTATATTTTTGACATTTCTCTAAAACCATGAGACCTGTGTAAAAAGAGAAGGAGGTTTTTCTTCTTTGGCCTATTGTGGACAAAAAAATCTCTTAGTTTTCCCAAATTCATCTTTTCTTGCTAAAAAACATCATTGGAGTAAAACCTATCCCGATGTGTGGAACAGGGGATTTGTCGAAATGAAGTGAAATGAAGGGGATAAGGGGCTTCTAAATTCTTGAGAAAATTTTGGGAAGTAGGGGGGATTTTAAGAAGTAGGGGAAAGTTGAATTTCAAAGATTGAATGAGGGGAAGGGGTCCAAAAGTGCTAAACACAGGCCTAGCTTAGAAAATTGTAAAATTGTAGCAAGAAACTAGGGTTTGTGAAAAAATGAGGAATTTGAGGGATATCAGTGATGAGAAGTGTTTAATAAGGTACATTAAGGATAGGGGAAGGTGTATGAACATCAGGATACAAGTTTTTCTGATGATTTGACCATCCAAGAGAAATTACCTTCAAAACCCTAAGAGAGGGAAATGAACCTTACCTAGGTGCAATTGAAGCATGAACAAGGTGTAAAATGACCCATTGGAACCTGACATGATGATGACAACCCTCTGAATGATGGTACACTCATCTGAATGGTGACATGAACTGACATTTGGATAAATTGGAAAAGAGTAAAAGCAAACCCTAGACCTAATACCTAATGACCAAATTTTACTTTAAAGACTCAATGAAATGACAAAATTTGACCTTGACACCTTAAAATCACTTTGTAAGAGCATGTTTAATCTCTGGAGGAAGGCTAAAAAGACTAACACTAACACTATCCACACATATTTCTTTTGTGGCCTTCACTGAAAGCAAGTTGGAGGTTGACCCCCACTATGAAGTCATAGGTCGACCTTATCATTTGAATGGTCTCTCTAGACACTCTCGACTACTGACACTCCTTGACCAATTCAACTACAGCTACAATAATTCACACGAGCTGGTGCGAGCTCTAAAAAATTCAATGGAGGTTGCAATATTCGTTTCATTTAAATATTATTTTAATCAAAATTATTCAGTATACATTAATGTTGATATCAGGGGAGATTAAAGAAATCTGCTGTTTTACGAGGAAATGAGAAACACTTGTCAAATTATCTTGTTTCATGGTTTTTATAGTTTGTGTTGAGATTTTAGAGTAATGATGCCATTTATTACCTGCAAATTGTAACTTGTTCTTTCGTCCATGTTTTATTTCTCTTCTCATACATATTTGGCTTCTAATGTACTTTTTTATTCAATATAGATTGAAAATATAATTTTTGCATTTTGTTTCCTTGAATCCAAGTTCATTATTATTATTATTATTATTATTTTATTTATAACGCTTAAATGGAGGTCTATGTCATTTGTTGTTATAAAAATTAAAATTTAAATCTAGTTAAATTAGTTTGTTGTATACCTTCATTGTGTGCATTTAGTAAAATGATCAATTTTTACTTATTATTTATTTTTATAAATTATAATAGAAAGCAATAGTATTTATTAATATATATTAATATTATGACTAAGTTGTATCTTTAGTATTGAAAAGAAAATTAAATAACCATATTCAATTATTTTTTTTTTCTAAGGAGGGATAAAATGAGTCAATCTTTTAATATTTCTATAGTAATTGTATTTAATTGTATGTCATTTTTGGATTTTTTATTTGTAAAATCGTTAGATAGAAAAATAACGATTTTTTGTAAAAAAATTGCTTTAAATTAAATTAACTTATAAGTACCATTTATTTCAATTTATTTTTTAATTAGTAAAGATATTTTAATTTAATTATTAAAATGTTATATGAAAAAAATATTAAACTTATAAGAGGCCAAATATATATATATATATTTCTTTTGTGGGCCCTCCTAAGGTTGGCCTTACCTTTTGAAGGATACTATGACACTCACTGACCAATTCAACTCCTTGTAAACACCCCAACTATACACACATATTTCTTTTGTGGCCTCCACTGAAAGCAAGTTGGAGGCCAAACCACACTATGAGGTCGGAGGTTGACTTTGTCATTTGAATCGTCTCTCTAGACACTCTTGACTACTAACACTCCTTGACCAATTCGACTCTAGGTACAATACTTCACGCAAGCTGGTGCGAGCTTTGACAAATTCAAGAGAGGTTGTGATATGCGTTATATTTAAATATCGTTTTAAAATAAATTATTTACATATACATTAATGTTGATATTACGTGAGATAAAGTACATTGTTGTTTTACGAGGAAATGATCAACAATGGTCAAATTATCTTGTTTCATGGTTTTTATAGTTTGTGTTGATATTTGAGAGTAATGATTCCATTTATTACCTGTAGGTTGTAACTTATTCCGTTGTCTATGTTTTATTTCTTTTTCCATAAATATTTGGCTTGTAATGTATTTTTTTATTCAATATAGATTGAAAATATAATTTTTGTGTTTTCTTTTCTGGAATCCAAGTTCACTATTATTATTATTAATTTTTTTTTTTTTTTATAAACGACTTAATGAGTCTATTATCATGATATTTATTAAATCTAAATTTAAATATCTAGTAAATTTGGCTTTTAGTTACTTTTTTTACATCATTGCGTGGATATTAATGGAAAAAATGTTTTTTATTGTTTTTATTTTTTAAATATAAATAGGGAGCATTTTTTATGTTTGATTTACTTTTTTTCCCATATAAATAATTATATATATAAAAATATAAATGAACATTTCAATATTAAAAATAAACAATATGTAAAATTTTAATTAATGCTATAAAATATCTTTAAATTAATTTACAATAATATTATAAATGCTTATTTATCCGATTTAGATAGTTTTTATATACTAAAATAAATAGAGTGTTAATTATATTTAAGTCATTTTAATATTTACTTTAATTTTGAATTGATGGATGTTAAAATTGTATCAACTGTATTCTTGGAATGCATTGTTGATGTTGTCTCAATTATATTAGAATTTAAGAAAACAAATATAAATAAATATGAAATTACAATAATTTCTTTGTTAATAATATATTGTCATTATAATAAATAACTATATTATTATTATATATTTCACATGTGTTTATGTTTTTTTTACTTATTATATATTATTATTTAATGGTGTATAGTTAGAAACATTTTATTGTTTTTATTAGTGGTTTTTGTAAATCATGATGCATTGCTTGATATTCAATGAACATTGATCATTGAAAAAAAATGTAATTGATTTAAGCAATAAAAATATAGAATCATAGATACAAATCACTAGTATAAACTATTTTATCTAGGTATTTTATGTAAATATATCATGCACTAGTTTATTTCCTTCATAACATTTATAATGGGCCTTTGAAATATATATTTTTAGGATTCGATAAAGTGATTTCCATATTAGCTTAGAAATAATTGATTATGCGTGTGCTTTTTATTTTATAAATATGGGAATTAATGATTATCTGTGCAAGTTTGAATTTTCTCTAAATTTTAAAGTGCTAAATACTTTTATCCAGGCAATATCCAAAACTTGACATATTTTTCAAAAATTTTAAATGAACTTTATTATTATCCATTAATTTGGGGTTAAATTACACGTTATTTATGTCTAGGTAGCAAGCTATTTTTTTTTTTTGAATTATACAATAATATTAATATTTTTTATGTAGCAACTATATGCATTATTTTTTCAAAATAAGTGAAAATCAATTAAAGACAAATGTGAACTATAAGGAATTGAAGAACCTTACAACATTTGTTATTTGCAATTGTGGTAATTAATAGCATTTAGTGTCTAAAAACTTAAAGACAATTATAAGTGTTTTAAAATATTTTTAGATACTTATATTTGACTTTTTGGTCAATTGACATTTGGTATGATTTGAAGTACAATGTCTAATGTGTTTACATTTGAACATCTTCGACTAATGGAATTAGTTTTTAGAGAACTTTTCTTGGTATTATTTATTGTAGTTGATATTAAAAAGCCTTTAAAGAGTGGTATTATTTAGATTGTTAAGTCATTATTTGACTTGATGATATATTGGGTTCAGGTGATGTTTACTGTTTTGGGTGAAATCTAGTAAAAAACAATGTTATGCAATTGTGAATAATTCTGAGTCATGGAATGTGTAGTTATGTCATTATCAAAATCATTGCAACATCTTACAGAAGAGGAGGAGACTGATAATTAAAAATTGGATTATGCAAAAAAATAGAGAAGAAGAAAAACAGTAAGTGTTTTAAATGCAATTTTCATGGTAGGTGAACTAGTTGTAGTTTAAATTGATGCAAATGTTGGTTCTGTTGCATGCAATATCTTTGTACAAATCTAGAGAAGAGTGAATGAGTGTCAAGGGCCAACATGCAACAATTTTCTTTTTTTTTTGTGATTTAAATGATAAATTTGTTGATTCACTAGGTCTCATGTGAGAAATATGTTTCACAAATTATAATGTTAAAATCAACAAATATTGCATGCACCTCTAAATCTCATAGTCATTTCTGTTGTGTATGTCTACTTGGAATATTTATTCCAAGATGAGCAACTATAGAAGCTTAAATTATTGCATTTTTAGTCAATTTTGGTGCAATACATTTTTCTCAAATTGAGATATTTACTAAAGTACATATGCAATTTAATGTAGTTACAGTACTATGATTACATTTGAGCAATGGTTTTTATTTGTAATTTCTGTAGTCATGTGTGACTAATTTTTTTTTTTTTTTGAATGACATATTAGATAATGCTTTCAATGGCTAGCAAACAATATGATACAAAGTCACATTTCCCACCTTCATATGCAATTTAATGGATTTATAGTACTATGATTACAATTCAGTGATGCTTTTTAATTTGCAATTTGTTTAGTCATGTGTGACTAGAATGTTATTTGTTATTTATGGCATAGTAGATACTGCTTTCAATGGATAGCAAACAATATGATACAAAGCCACATTGGCCAGCTTTGGTCATTTTTATTTGTAAAAAATAATTATATGTATATACTCTAGTAGCATTGAATGCAATGTTACTTTGTCTTTGTACACAAGCCCTCTGTACTTTGTATAAATTAATGGCTACAATGCTATAAATACTACTGTACCTTGCATAAATTGATGGCTATAATGCTATAAATGCTACTATTAATAATGAAAATAATCCTACCTTTTAAAGCACTATGGTTCTTATGTACCCTCATTCTAAGTATGTCAATCTCTTAATGATTAGTGAGTGATCACGAATACATTTGAACTATGTGTAAGCAATGCATCAAGATAAAGTATATAGAACTAATGTGATTAATTCTATTTTATCATGAATCATAAAGAGACAATTTACATAGAATAATTCTAAAATCACACATACAGAAAAAATACTAGAATTTTTATGACAAAAATTCCATAGGTATTTGTGCAAAAAATAAAAATGTGTGGCATGTTTCATTGATCAAAACACATATAATGTTTCTTTGGTTCTTCTTGCTGCATATAAATATCAATTATTAGTTTTTATAGCTGTCGCTTTTTCCATTAACATCATGCATTTTTTTTGTCCACCAAATATGTCTAAGTTTTGTTCCCCCATATGCACACACTAGCTATGACACCCACTCCAAATGCTATAATGTGCATATGCCAAAATACTACAATGTTCATGTGTTAACCATAGGTATTCTCAATCAATTGGAACTATATTCATTTGCACCAAGTTTAAAAAAATAAATACTACATTATTCTAGGATCCTAAATACTTTACATTTTATTTGATAGCATAATGTCTTTATAATGCAACAATAGGTTAGTATCTTAGATATGGTGCAATTGATAGCTTTATATTAATAAGCATTGGAATATGTTTATTATTTCAATAATTTTCTTACATTTTATTTGATAGCATAATGTCTTTATAATGCAGAAGTAGGTTGGTAACTTAAATATGGTGCAATTGATAGCTTTATAGTATTAAGCATTTGAATATATTTATTATTTCAATAAACTTTTGAATATAATATATTTTTTTAAATAGCTTTATGCCTTTTATTTTAAATTAAAGTTGTTTATTATAAAAAGTTATATTGTAATTGGTTTTTGAAACTAAATGCTTGGAGTTATATTTGATTTATACATTTTGAAAAGAATTTACAGAAATTGTCAAAGTATTTTATGAAATTTTACAAATTAAATATTGTGTTTTAAAATTTGTTAAAATGATAATAACACCTTTATTGGTATTATTTTAAATTATATAAATGTATTTAATTTTAAATTATATTAAATTGCAAATATTGCAACCTTCAAGGTTCCTTATGCCCATTTTGTCTACTCCTTTGTCACAGTGTTAGGTACTCATTTTCAGAGTATTGTCAAACAAAATCCAAGAAAAAAAGAGAGTCACAAAGACACCGTAGACTACATAATATACAAGAGGTCTAAAATTTTTCTAGTGTGATACCTAGTAATTGAACATTCAATGCAACCCATGCTCTTAATGCTATAAATCATTGTCACATTTGGGCAATTTGTCACATTGTGTCAATAGACTTCATGGCAGTGAAAAATAGTTTTGTGTTAAAAGGATCAAAATTGTAAGAAAATGATCACAAGTTATCTACATTCAACTTACATAGATTAGATCATTTCTTCTGTTATCCCGGTGACAATTTATTTGACTCATTTGTTGTTCTTCTTCACCTTCACTATACTTCAACTGAGATACGACATGAAATTGTAAACCACTTCAACATTGGTTATCTCATGGACATGATGCTGCTTTTCATTCATTGCATACAAAATTGACTCCTAAATATCTTCAGCATATTCATCATGTTAATGGTCTTGAAATGTACTTGGAAGGATTGTCTACACCTTATTCTATTTGTGCTCCATCTACAATTAGCTTATGGGGTGATGCGTTCTGTATCAAATGGTTCTCTAAATGGTTGTTAGTTCTAGTCAATATTTGGATATTTACAGATGGCCAAGAATATCTACAGTTCAATTCAAACATTGATGGCTATAAATGTGATATTTTGTTGCATAGCCAAAATCCTGCATGTGGACATTTTGAGCCACTCTTGTTACATAACACAATAGATAGTGTAGCTTCAATAGATAAAGCAATTGGCTCATGAAGTTTTCTATACCAATTCTCACTTGGACACTTTGACATATTATCAATTGAGAAAATCTTATTTGAACAAGGCTTCTTGATCTATCGATGAAATTTCAATGAATGCCATGACTCTTTGTTTGAGTCTATTTGCACAATTGCACCATGGTTTGATATGTCTAGTATGAGAAAAACAATTGCACAATTTTTTTACAATTATTTTGTTTGCAATCACAATAGAGCTACCAATTGCTTAAAACAACACCTGAATGCTAGAAACATTGAACAAGAGCAATGTATCAATGATTGGAAAGCTTATATTATAAACTTATTAATGCCATATGCATATGGACATATAGAGGGAAAAGGTTTTGCAATATAATGGATATGTGAACTACTTGATGTTAACATATATATATGGAATATAGAAACAAAAAATATTTCCTTGAGATTATATTCATCAAAAACTTGCTCCAAAGTATTATACCTTATGCATGTACCAATATCTACATCACATGCACTTCTAGAAATTCAGAATGTTGAAAACATTCTTCACAATGACAAGACACTACAAGTGCTCCAAAGAATCCTAGAAAGAGAAAATTGGAAGTCAATTTAAAGTGTTCCTTGTAGATATCTTGTTAGAAAAGAATCTAGTTTTACTAGATCTTGTACTCAATTAAAGAATTTGTCAATTGAAAATACAATATGAAAAAAGAATAAAATTAGTTGAGGTAGCAAAGGATTTCACATCATCAAATAAGGAAAACAATCCTTTTTCAATGGAGACACAAAATAACAAAGAAGTCTCAACCTCTTTTTCCAATGGATATAGTAAGCAGTATACTCACTTACATTAGTTGAAATGTGCAATATGAGAACAAGGTGCTCTAATACAAGAAGCACAAAAGCAACATGTAAAGTCAAATAAAGAAATCGAGGCATATTTACAATCAATCCAAGACACGCCTACGTATGCATGTTGCATTTGTGATAGATTTTCCTTTAGAAAGCACATGCAATTTATTAACAAACACATATTATCTACTATTTGTTATATGATGCCTACATCGAACTTCAAAGCCATTAAAATCAATGAACAACTATGAAAATCTTGTAATAATGCAAAAATCAAGGAAAAAGTTCTTACATTTGCATCGCCTTTGATGAAATGAAAATTGATCTTTGTTGCACAATTGACATATTTGGAAGAGAGATTAGTGGCACCAAGAATGGATTTTTCACAAATAAGACAACTTGGTTACAAACGATTAGAAATTGGATTAACAGGAACAATCATAAATGTTCCTTCCAGTGTATATAGAATTCAAACAACATTACCTAGAGATATTGATTATAATATGATTGTGGGAATTATGCCAAAAAGAAAATTGAAATACAAAAATGCTTATTTGTCTAGAAATATTTGACCCAAAAAAGTGATGTCTACATTACATGACTTGTGCAACAAATCTCTATACAAGAGAGAAAAATAATAATCAACTATGAATGAAAAAAACATTTTGATCAAAGTATGAAAAATTATTAGAACGATAGTCCAAAAATGAAGGAACAAGAATCACCAAATGTAGATAATGATCTAGAGCTAGAAACTGAAACACTTGTACATGGTTATTCAAAGGCCCGCCTTATCCATGATCTTGATACAAGAATGATACAAATTAAAACTTCTTAAGGGTTTCTTCCCCTAGGAATGTTTCAAGAAAAATTATCTAAAGAACTAAACTTCCCGACATTGTTCTTTGGATCAAGTCACCCTAATGATGTTATCAATCACTTTTTGTATTAAAAAAATGCACAATAGGAACTGTTGCACATGTCTGGTGAATTTTCAACACATATTACAAACATTTTTTTAAAAGAAATCAGTATTTTGATAAACCAGGTTTCTAACTCAACTTGGACTTCTATTCGCAAAGGAGAACTGAAAGGACAAAAGCTAGTTTCTAAAGATGTCAAAATTAAAATCAATTTTCAGAAATTATTAAAATCACCAATTACATATCAATGTTTAAGAAGCATTCACACATATACTGACTATTTTGAACATTTACAAAAATATATATTTGCAATGATATGAAAACTTGGCCCACTGACTTTCTTTGTTACATTCACTCATTTTGAGCATCTTTGGGAATCATTGATAAATGGACTAAACTTACAAAGCACTGACTCTATAACAAATCAAACAATTTTTTTATGATGAATAAATTGACACATTGATCAAATGTCAATCGATCATCTATAGTCGATATTATAGGCATAGAATCTCGTCATTGTGATCCTTGATAACAAAAAACAATGAATTATTTGGTAAAGTGCAAGATTATTTTTTTATTACAAAATTCTAAATTAGAGGAACAGAGAATGACCATGGATTACTTTGGATTCAATATGCGCTAATATATAAAAAGTCCCATGATTTCAATGTCATAGGTTTCATTGATCAATATTTGACTTGTGATTCAATAATTTTATCGAATCAAATGATTCAATTTCAAACTCACCACCACACAAAAACTTGCAAAAAATTAAAAATTCTACTTGTAGATTTGGTTTCCCTATCCCACCAAATTATGAAACTTATATCTTACACCCTTCATGCAGTGAAAAAAATGATATCCAAACAATGAAAAATAAAATTTCATTTCTTATACATGAAAAATCCTATTCAAAAAACATAACATTCGACATGTTTTTAGCCAACCTTGGAATTACAAAACAAGAATACATCATGCTCTTACAATTTTATATTACTCAACCAATTGTACTACTAAAAATAAATCCTTGTGATATGTGGATAAATGAATTTGAAAAAAATCCCTTTGTTGTGGCAAGAAAACACAAATGCTCAATTTATTTTATATGCCTATGTTGCAACACTTATATGAAGAAAATGGATCATTCCATGACAACTGCTTCCAAACAAATTTGAGAAAATTGTATATCTTGTGGAGACAACAAATTTGAAACTATTCACAAACTTGGAAACACATTGCTAAATATGCAACAAATGTCCTGTCGACAAGCACTCCACATTGTTGTCATTTCCTTTGTATTAAACTTCTAGTAAAACGATTTTCATTAACACTGATCCAACTGAAAAACAAACATATGTTCTAAAAATACCTTTTTTGTTAGAACAAGAACACAATAATTTAGAAGATATTGTTTACATGAAAAACATTGATAAATATGTTGCACGACCCATTTCCCTTGAACAAGTTTGCTTGGTAGAATATGTTTCCTCTTATTTAGTTATGAAAATAACATAAAAAAGGAGAAAACATCCATGTTTCATAAGATCCATTTGATACAATGAACACATGGACCTAGAAAACAATTATAGTGAAAAAATGATGCTCTACATCCCATACAGAGAGCCTAAATACAAATTAAAAAAAAATGAAGAGACATGGGCTGAAGCATACTTTTCATATAAACACATTGTTGATGTTACTAGAAAACAATTTTCTTGTTTAATCACACCATGTGGTGATATTGAAACTGCTTCTACTACAATTGCATTCCAAAGTGACAAAATATCTATGATTCACTTGCCATTAGAAATTGACAATATGGTTTGTTCTAATAAAAAATATGACATTCAACAAGACTTGTAGGAGAAAATGCAATTCAAAAGCACTCAAAATAAATATACAAAAAAATTGAATTCATTAAGCATCCCTTTGTTTTGGACACATTAGAATACCATGAAATTATGAGACAGTTAAATCAAGAGCAACAATCAATAATCAAACAAATAATTCTATGGAAAAAAATAATCTTGGTATGTGCTTCTATTTGTTCATCACTGGAGGTGTAGGTATAGGAAATACATTCACTACACAAGCAATTTACCATGCACTAGTATGTCTTTATAAAAAAGACTTACAAAGTGACCCCTTGAAAAAAAAGGTATAATACTTGCATTTACTGGCAAAGATACATATATTGCATATGGTATCACAATCCATTCAACTTTACATTTTTCACTTTCACCATGTCACATGGTTCCATTGGCTTCTAACACAATTGATGTATTAATCAAAGAACATGAACAACTTAAATTTATGTTGATAAATGAGGCTTCATTAATTGGATCTCGATTGCTATATAACATTGACAAGCCACTTCGTGAAATTATGCATACTCCAGATTTCCCGCTTGGGAATGTTGACAAAATATTCTGTGGTGACTTATGTCAAGCACAACCTGTAGTGATTGTTGGATATTTGAACAATCGTGTCTTAAAGGAACTAATGTTCCTTACAAATTTTGGAAAGAAAATGTGAAAACTTATGAACTATAACAAGTAATGCGACAATACAATAAATAATTTGTATACATCTTAAACATAATTAGGTAATGTTCATATACTAATGATGATATTGCATTCTTGAACAAAAATTGTTATAGATCGGCACCAAATGATCCAACTTTTCCATAGCTATTCTATTTAAACAAGAACGTACATGAACATAATGAAAGAATGTTGTATCTCATCAACAAAGAAGCAATCATATTAAATGCATATGATAGAAAACTTGAATCAACAAATATAAATGATAATAAACATATCAGAATGCAGTAGCCATATTCCATTATGCTCAAAGAAAATATGCTTATTGAACTAATTGGAAGAAATTACAATATTCAGGATGGCTTGGTCAATGGTGCTAAAGGATTTTTTAGAGCATTCACGTCATTTGAAAATGGCACAATTTAGATTTAATTTTCTAATCCAACTATTGACACTATTCAATAGAAAAAAATGGCACATCTGTGCAAGGATGGAATAATGTCTACTTGTAAACCTATTACTAGAGTTTGTAGGAATAATCAATCAAACAACAAAATTAGTTTTACAAGAGAACAATTCCCTATTTAACTGGCATGTGCATGAACTCTACATCAATCATGACAAATATATTAAATCCTAATATTAGTTAAACAAATTGGAATATAGAAACTTTTCCCTCAATGAAAAAGTTTCTATTGAGCTAAATATGCTTAGACAAAATTCCTCTTATGAGCTTGAATATAACATATATCAAAGTAAAACAAATGACAAGTTGACAATATGTTCATTGAAAACTCGTAGTTTATCCCTGCATTTTGAAGATCTCATTGCTGAGTATGATCTAATGAGTGCTGAAATTCTTTGTTTCCAAGAAACAAAAACAAAATTGCCTCCATCAAATCCATTTTTGTCAAGAAAATATCATTGCATACATTTAAATTATTTACATGGAATTATCACATACTACATAAAAAATATTGTAGTTGACAATCATTTCACTTATACAAGAAGCCAAATTGAATCAACAATTACAAAATTCCATGTTGAAAAAAAATCCATTACAGTTGTGTGGAAGGCTCGAAAATATCTTCCTACAACATTATAAGGGAAACCACCCAGTCGGGAACTTAGAACAACTCCTTTTACATTGAAATGGTGGTTTCGACTGGTTAAACTAGGTCCAATTACTTCTCTCTGTCTCCACTAGCTTAAAATATGACATTCACCTACAAATAGAGAAGAGACATTAGACAAGTCCTCTTGCTAATCAGGCAAGAAAGTGATCCTTAAGATGATCTAGGGCTCAGCCAAGCCAAAACAAAAGTTTTCCTCTTTGGGAAGAGGACTTCTAAGATGTAGAAACAATAACTAAAATTAAAAACTTAACCTATGATGCACTTATCCTATCTTGTTTGAAGGAAATAATAGTATTTCTATCAATCGAGAGCAAGCTAAAATGATGGGAAAACAAACATGTATGAATTGGAATTGGAATGAAGGAAATAGACAAAGGAAATAGTTCATGAGATCTAATCCTTATTAAAACAATTACAAACAACTAAATGCCTAATAAATAGTTACAAGACACTTAATTGTAAATAACTCCAAATCTTAATAAAAATGTGTATAAGAACGAGAAATTCATGTCATAGTACTGAAGTAGTTCAAATAAAATGCCTTGTAGAAAAGAAAAACATCTATAACTCTAAACTATAAAATAGCTAATCAGGCTAAAGAAATACATGTTTGTTCTTTTATATTTTCTAGTTTTCAAGATGCATTTTTGATTAATTGTGCAAGGTAGCTTGATCAAAATTTTAAATGGGTAACAATTAACATTTAACAATAGTGCTAAATCCAACAAACAACACATACAATAGAAATGTAATTGAAAACTGAAAACATTTATTTGAATAGTCAATGCAAACAATAGTGCCATACAACAATTATAGAAATAAACTTTATTATGAATATGAATCAAGTTACAGAACCTCAAAAGATATAGTAGAGAAAATCCCTCATTGTTGGGAACTTGATCTCAGTCTGCAAAAAAAAAAAAATTCAATCCCACTCAATAGTGCAAATGAGCATTGAAACTCCTCTACAAACAAACTGAAAGCTCCTAAATTATTCTGCCTCTTCTCCTGAATTTGAATCCTTACTAACTCAACCCAGCGATGGGTTTTTAAACATGATTTAGAAATAATAACCATTTCCTTGAATCTCTCAACAATAGAGTTATTAAAAATAAAATTAAATGGAAGGCTTGCTTTGATTGGGATCTAGAAAAATACTAATGGGATAGTTAAGAACGAATTCCCCAATTTAGTCCACACAGTGCTAAAATTAACCCGATGGTTTTTAACAACTTTATGCTAATAAAGGATTCATTTGCTTCCTGGAGGAATTTCATTGGATCGTTTTCATTTTCAGCCATATATCGGAAACCCTCTATCAAAATTGAAATCAAAGTTAGCCAATATATACTAAAAATAGAGTAAAACAAACTTTGAACAAACTCTCATTAAACCCAAAATCAATATATATCACGACTTTTCTATTAATAAGACAACAACCCTTGGAGGTGACAAATGATAAGCATTGATAGACATCATAGAAATGCATATCAGGGGTTTAGACATAGTCACATAGAAAATATTATGATATATGGGTGTTACGGAGCAAATGTGATACCGATCCTTAAACCATAATTTATATGCCCAACTTTATAACTAGGTGGCTTTTTAAAATTTAGTGGCTATAACAGTGTTCGAAGGATGCTACACATGGAAAGAGCTGAGTGGTATCAGAGGTAATCCCATTAGAACTTTTTATAATGTGCACAAACAAAAAACACTGATATTGGGAAGCTCCTATATGGAGTGGATGTGATTTCACATTAATTTTCTTTTTAAATTTTATCGAATCCAAATATCAGAAGTAAATGGATTATCAGAGGTTTTATGAATGTTACCATTTAAAAGTTTTGATATACAGATAGATGTGATATTCCGTTTAGACCATCGTTAATACGCTTATCGGGTCTGACATATCAGAGCTTGGCAGATATCGGAAGTTGGAGGGGGAGGCACATTGGGATAGTGGTTATGGCGATATTATAGGAGATTGGGGTGGGAGGTTATATTTCTATCAAAATATCAGTGGGATTGAAATATGAAATATCAACGATTGAAGGGAGTGTTATTTCGAAGTCTTTTTCAAAAATCTTGCTTAGTTGAAAATACCTGATAAGTGCTTACCTTGATGGGAATGGGAGTAATGATGTGACAGGAGGTTTTCTCGTTGGCTATATTAAATTCGAATATATTCCATAAGCCATATAAATATGAGTTTAGACTTTGAATATTTTTAATATATCTACGATACTATATCAATATATATATGTGCCACTTGTTTTATGATTTAGGCTAAAGCCTAGGTATGATTCTTAGTCTCGGGGGCTATGAAATACATGATATAAAATAAAAAAGTTAATATTTGCAAATATAAACATTTTCAAAAAAATAGTTGTTTACAAAGAGAAAAATTTATAAATTAAAAGGTAAAATACATTATATAAGGCCAAGGCAGTAAGAAAGAAACATCCAATCTTCAATTATGCACTATTTGCAAACCAAATGTCCAAATTAGATCAAAAGAATTATGATAGGAAGATAGGAACATATTGAACTCATTGAAGCCATCCAAATATTCAAAATAAAATAGTAATATAACTAATCATTCAATCAAAGGGTCCCCATAATAAGAATTAAGTGAATAATGGGGGGTTTGTGTTTTTACCACAGCAATGGAGACACACTAGGAAGGAACAATTATCTCTAGTTAAAGATAATGAACTTTATTTTACCTAAAGGTTAAAGATAATGGAGTTCAAAGAAGTGTCTAATAGTAAAACATTCCCATGGGTCCCACATAAATATATTAAGCAATATTATTTTGAAAATAAAAGTACTCAAAAGCATACTGGAGTAAAAGTCATGGATCCAAATTTTGGGAAAATTTTGTTTCAAATTTACCTCTAGTGAGAAATAGAAGGTAGAGATAAGAGTTTTTTTTATAAATCATATATCCATTGTTATGAATAGTCTCTAACATCGTTTCACTGCCAGTGATCCTGAACAATACCCCGTCAAAGTTGTATTTTATGCCATACAAGCCTAACCCTGCTCCTAGCAAGCGTTCATAGCCTCGATGGGTTTACTTGTACTTCCCATGCTTCCCCTTTTAAGCACCCTTTTGATAAGCACATTTGCAAGATTTATTTTATGAAGTATCTAAGTGAAAGACATGGGATGGTAATAAGGACTTATGTTAATGGATACAATACTTTCATAATGTTGACTCCAAATTCTTTTCCCGCGACTACCAATTAGAGGTTTTATAAAGTGGACGAGTGGGAGGGATCCATTGAGTTAAACTAAAATTAGTTATTTTCCTTGAAAAGGTAAACCCTATCACTTAGAAATGATGTGTGTTCCTCCATGAAAAATATTTAAAGCAAGAGGGATTCATGGTTCCATAAATATATACCTTTAATGATAAATGAAATTCATTGAAATAGATAGATTAAAGATTTCCTATGTATGCCAACCATTGTTAGGTGAGGAAAAGGTCTTCCATGTGAATCATGGTGGAGTTATGAAAATTAAACCAGAGATAAAAGAAAAGGAAAAACAACTCCAAACTAAAGTAGAAAAAGAATTCAAAAAACTCTAAAGCTGTAAAAATGAAGAAAGCGAAAGCTAAAAGAAAAATCTCAAATTTAAAAGATAAACCCCAACAAGACTAGTTATACAAATATCTCAACAAAAGAAGTAATAGAAGATAATCATGTTGTCACAGGGAATGAGTCAAGGTTGCAGACAAGATCGACCTTCCTAGTGTCTAAAGATATCTAGTGACAAGCAATCCAATCAAAAACTATCTTTCTCTAAATATGCAATTAAAAACAAAGGCATACAAGTGTTTTTGGCCTACCTTGGGTCCAATGCAAGTTTGTGGAAGCCTCGCTCCCTTGTTCCAAATGAGCTTCCTTGAAGTGTAAGTCTGCAAACACAAACAAGCAAACAAATTAAATAGCACCTGAAAAGCCAATATCATAAAGCATATTCATCATAATGATCAAGGAGATTATGAAACAAATCATAATAAGACAATTTTTTGAGAAAAATGAATCTGATTGTATTAATTCAAATGAAAGAAGAACTTTACAACCTGTGCCTTGATGCTATACAAGCTCCTCCCAGGGTCTGACAAGAAGTGCCTCTACTTTGACAAGCTTCACTCACTTCCCAATGAAACCAAAAGGTATGTGATCTCTCCTCTCAAGTTTAACTAGGAAGTCCCAATTCCATCAGCATTTACCCTAAAAAATGTTTAGCTTCTAACCTCTCCAGCAACTGACCCAATGCCTTAATTTATAGTGCAATGGAGGGAAGTTACTAGGTCCTCCTTCAAACGGATAAAGCCCTCCTTCAAAGGGATAGCTCCTCCTATCAAGGGATTAGCTCCTTCTCTTTTGGGATGCATGAACCACCTTGGAGCGAACAATCCACGTCAAAATCCTTCTAGAAACATCTAGAATTAACCCAAAGTGAGTTATTTAGAATAAACTTGCACTTTTTTGACTTTTACAGGGGTACGCACCCACCCCTTTACAGACAGAGCATGCAGATATGCAGGTAATATGAACAAAGGGCGCGGGCCCGCAGGCAAAAGTGAGAGAAAGTGCGGAACCAGAGTTTTATTGATTTTCAATGTCTTTCTCTCATTTGCAAAGCTTGACATGAAGAGCTAAGGTCTGAGACTTGCTTAGGAGGCCAGTATAAGTGATGATAGACCCATACTGACTGTAAATAGTCATGGTGACGATATTTTTGTGTAACACATGTGACCATTTATCTTTTGTTGAAAATATAGTAAATTTTATCTTGAGGAGTTATAATCGATTAGGCTTTTGAAATTAAAGGGTGAATAGAAATGATAAGAGATAATAAGCTAATGAGAAGTCTTTTCCTATTGCAATTTTTCTTGCTTCAAAGCAAAACTTTCATAAAAGCATCTCAACCATTTTTTAATATAATGAATGATTAAGAAATAGATTAAAGGCTCATAAAATCCTCAGTTTAGCTAATTTGATAAGCATTGTAACTGTTATTCCAAAATTCAGAGGCAAACAACAAAGAGAATGAGCTCCAAATCTGACTCATCGGGCATATGGAAAAGGATCAGGAAGTCCTGCAAAACAAAGTTTTATATAAGAAAAAACTAAAATAAAAATAAAAACAAAGGTAAATAAATGAAAATGAATGAAAGTAGGCATATGATGCTTACCATTAGAGAATTTCATTCAATATTACCTGGGAGATATCATTTTCTCCAACAAAATATAACTTCTTCTTTTGATTAGAATTAAAATCATGAAGAAGTTGAATTTTCTGAAATCTTATTGATCGAAAATCACCATTTATTAAATCTAAACTAAAGCAAGTAGTCAACCAAAAGAAAGCAAAGTTTCATGTTCACGAAATTAGAAGTAGACCAAATCCATAAAAAATGAGAATGAAGAGATTCTTCTTTATCAATTGTAGTGACGATTGTTCTCTTTTTTTTTTTTCCATCCTAAATTTATATAGGCCCCAAGATATTGAAATTGATTCAAAATCCTAAATAATGTAGAAAGTATGTATATGAAGAGGAGTTGAATCTTTATATAATAAGTGTCGAGCGATATATCAAAAATTCAAATAAACGAGAATTCAAACATGATTTAATGATGATCAATATATTTTCCTATTCCAAATTCTTTATCAGTTGTTGCATTACCATAGTAGTTGCTTAAGAGTGCGTTAAAAAACAAATAAAGATGCTCAATAACATATGATTGAGATAATAACATGTGCACCTAGTAATGAGTCAAAGGAAAAAACCCAAACAAACCACAAGTGATGACATTTCTCATTATCCAAGCAGATTGGTGAAAAGAGTAAGAGAGGACCATGTGCATATCCCATGAATAATGTATATCCCTATATTCATGAAGTCATCCTGATGAATGAATACTTGGATTCACTAAAATTATGATTAAAATATATCCAATCTTTTAACCATCATGATAAAATGAAGGTAAACATATATATATATATTATATTTATAATCAAGCAAGACTTCATGTGAGCATAATGAAAGATCAAAATGAATTGATTGGAAACCTACGATGATTCTTAACCTGATATTCTGAAGTTACGAGTTTCCGAGAGAATCAAAGTGAAAGGTAAGAGTTCAAGCTTTCCAAAAATCTTAATGAGAAAAACTTTGATAAATAAATACTTTTCTTCATAATGCTTCTGACGACATTTATTTTTGAAAATTTTATTAAATTTCACCTCCAGTACAAGAAGTCCTAGTATTTAGAATATTAAAGTGAAGCAAGATCTTCGAACAAAAGTTTTTGTGTAACTTTTATAAACAAAACTTACGATATTCGATAATGAATGTTTGTTAAATGTATAATGTGGGAACATTGCCTTTCTAGTATATCAAACATTTACGCAACAGAGGTAAAATTTTTGTAAGAGTTTATAATGTAGTTCAAATGACTTTCATTTCGATAATGAGATAATTTGAAGTTTTGTAAAAATGATTGCAAGAGCACTTACATTTACTTGTAAAATAAGCTTCCAAGGAAAGGAGTCAGAGATTTGATAAATATGAGACTAAATCGGGTGTCAAAGATCTTGACAACCTTTTCTGAAGCCAAAATCAACTTACAAAGCTCTAAGACCATAATATTCCAGTGAAGATAGTGAAATATAGGTTGTTTCTCTTGCTAAGTGTAATGGACGTGATAGTGAAGGAAAAGGAAATGTGGATCTCAGAGAGGTAAATCTTTGAATTCATTTTAAATGCTTCCAATATAATACAAACCCAAGAGTCTAATAAGGCAACAAATCTGAAATTCTGAGGAAAGATCTCAAAAAAATGAAAATAAGAGGATTAAGATTCCAAAATTCACCAATTTAGAGGCTTTGAGTCCCTTTGGAAGAAAGGAATATGGCTAAAGGGAAAACAATATGAGAGAGTGCGATGAAATGTTTAACTCATCTCGACAATTGTAAGATTTGGAACAAGCATAGATAAGATTGTGGATAAGATCATTCACTGCAAGCATTTTATGTGAATTTTCCTCTATTAGTAGCAAATACGAGCAATAAAGAGTGTAAGAGTTTCATTTCAACTGCATTGATGAGAGCTAGAATATGATTACTTGCATAGATTTCTACAAATCCAGCTCTGATACCATGTAGAAAATCTGTGTAGATTAATTTGATAATGCAATATAAATCAAAAAATAATACTATAACCTACTTCTACTATCAATTTGTGGAAGCTTAAAGATCGAGCTGAACAATATAGCTAGAAGAAGAAGAATCAATGGCACAATACACATGAAAATACTTTTGGTGAAAGCCTCAGCTAAAAACCCCACACTATTGTATTATCATACATGGTGGAAATACATAGGAATTATACAAAGTCTTAGCTCTCACAGCTAACCAGCTCCTAGTACAATCCTCATAGATGCTCACAGGCAATCTTGGCTTCTCTTCAACCTTTCTCTGTGCCCTCCAAGCTCCTATTTCCTTGCGTTATTCCTTGTGGATGATTTTCCTATTACTAAGTGGAAAACCAAGCCTCCAAAACTACACAATCCTCAAGGATAAATCCTTGACTGCATGCATGAGTTTTCTCCATGAGAAAACACTTGCAGCTGATAGTAAATTGTCCTTGAAATTTAATCTCAACTATACCTTTCTCATAATAGACATGCATGAGTTTCTGATGAGGGAATCTTCAGTTAAATGGAGTAGCACTAGTTGAGTGCATTAATGCATCAACTAACTGTTAACTCACTATTAGTTCCTCAAACAGTTTGGAACTAATTTAATTGGACTTAACTAAAAAAACTAAGTTAACTAATTACAACTCAAGTATAACTCAATCTTATCTCCTTAATTTAAGGGATAACTCTTGCATGACTTCAGAAAGACTTCTAACTTGAATTTTTCCAACTAATTAATTTAAAATTAATTAATTAATTATTTCGAAGTAGATGTTAAGACTAAATTCGATTTTAATTCACAAATTGTAGAAATTCTGACTATAGATTAACCTGATAATGCAATATAACTAAATAAAAATACTTTAATCTACTTCTATAATCAAACTTGCAGAAGCTTAATAGATTTGAGCAAGATCAAGCAGAACACATATAACCAAAAGAAGAATCAATGCACATGAAACACAAAAGAATTCTCTGGGGAAAGCCTTAGCTAAAAACCCCGCTATCTGTATTATCATACAAGTGGAAATATATCAGGATTACACAAAGCTTTAGCTCTCACAGCTAGCTAGCTCTCAGTACAATCCCTCACTGATTGCTCATAGACAAAATAGACTGCTCATATGCCTTCTTATCTACCCTCCAAGCTCCTATTTTCTTGCGAAGTTTCTCTTGGGTGATCCAACTATTACCAAGTGTAACACTGATCACTCACACTGATCTTACACCCTGTAAAACCGTGCAAATCTCAAGGAATGAATTCCTTTTGCATGCATGAGTTTTCCTTATAGGAAAATTATTGCAACTGATAGTACACTGTCCCTGCCTTTAATCTCAATTGGGTATTTCTCTGAATAGAAATGCATGAGATATTTATGAGAGAATCTTCAGTTATCTGGAGTACACTAGTTTGATGCATGCATGCATTAACTGAATGAACTCACAATTAATTCCTCAAACTATTTGGAACTAGTTTAACTGCACATAACTCAGTTAACTGAGCTAACTAATTACAACTCAATTATAACTTATCCTTATCCCTCCTTAATTTAAGGGATAACTGTTGCATGACTTCACAAAGACTTCTAGCTTGAGTTTCTCCAACTAATTAATCCAAGATGAATTAATTAATTATTTTTCAAGCAACCGATGAGACTAACTTCAAATTTTAATTCTCAATTTCAATTCAAGGACAAATTAAAATTGGAATATTCTTGTTGTGCATTTCAACACTCCCTCTCAAAAAGAAAGTGATTATTTGCCACCCTGATCCTATCTCTATGGAACTCGAATTTACATTTTGAAAATGCCTTAGTCAAATGTCAACATCTTGCTCCTTGGTCAAAATATACTGCAACAACATGATCCTCCTCGCTACATAGTCTCTAAGATGATGATACCAGATATGGATGTGATTGGACCTATCATGAAATGCTAGATTCTCAGAGATTTTGATACAACTTTGATTATCACAATAGATGACAGTTGGATCCATCCTTTGATCAAACAAACCAACTAAAATTTTCTGCATCCAGATGGACTCACATGCTGCCTAACTTGCAACCATGTATTTGACCTCTACCATGCTGAGTGCAACCGATCTCTGTTTCCTACTATACCAAGAAATTTCCACCGACTGAAGGTTGAAAATTCCACTTGATGTTCTCTTCCGATCTGATGGACTCCCTACCTAATTTTCATAAGTGAAGCTCTATAGCTTCACTCCTTCTATTCGTCTGTACCATAATCCATACTGAGATGTGCCTTTGAGGTATCTCAAAACATGCTTAGCTTCCTTCCAAAACATCTTGGTAGGCTGAACCATAACTTGACTCAGTTTGTTCACTGCATAGCACAAATCTAGTCATGTGTTCACTAAGTACATCAGTGAACCCACAAGCTACCTACACATAGTAGCCTCTACTACTTCTCCTGAAGTAGCATCCTCCTTCATCCAGTTACCTGCCAGATGAGTCTGCATGGGCTTGCACTTATCCATGTGGAATATCCTGAGTATCTCATTGGCATACCTTCCTTGAGACACAAATAATTCCCCATCCTTCTGCCACACTTCCATGCCAAGGAAGTAATGCATGAGACCCATGTATTTCATCTTGAATTCTCTTGCAAGGTCCTCCTTGCAAGAGATGATCAACTGATCATCACTTGTCAATATGAGATCATCAAAATAAAGTACAATGATCAATGACTTACCTTTTACCATGATGTGATATAGGTTCACATCCGCTTCACTCTTTGTGAAGCCCAACCTGGTGAAGTAGTTGTCTATCCTAGTGTACCAAGCACGAGGTGCTTACTTCAGCCTGTACAAATCTCTCTTGAGTTGGCACACATGTGACTCATGATCGAAGGTCTCAAAACCTTTTGGCTACTCTATGTACCCATCTTCCTTAATTTGGCCATTGAGGGATGCAGTCTTCAAATCCATTTGATGGATCTTCCAACCCATATGTGCTGATAGTACCAACATGGATCTGATAGATGAGTACCTTGCGATAGCTGCAAAAGTCTCATCATAGTCAATTCCCTCAACTTGAGAAAAGCCACGAGCAACAAATCTTATCTTACGCTTCTCCACATTACCATCAGTAGCTTGCTTTACCTTGTAAAGCCAACGGGAACTCATGACTGAATTGTTCTTCGGTCTTGGAACCACATCCCAAACACTGTTCCGAACTATGGAGTCATACTCCTCCACCATAGAATCAACCCAAATTGGCTATTGCACTATTTCCTCAAAGGAAGATGGCTCGGTCTCAACACATTCCCCAATAAGGGCCATGTATCTAATGTACCTCTTAGGTGACCTCCTCTATTTGTGCTGAGAAGATGGTTCTCCCACATTCTCTCTCACATCCAACAATAATCTTTCAGCTTCTCTTGTGCACTTATGTCCATCTCTGGAAGACTCTGCTTGAGTGGATGTCTCCACTCTTAGAACCTCTACATGCAGCTGCTCCACATCAGTTTGAGGCTCCTCCTCCTTAGGAACCAACAGTTCCTCCACATCCTGAAGTTGGAGCTCGCTCTCAAGGGAAAATTACATGGCCTTCTGCTCATCAAACTTGAGATCTCTGCGAACCACTATCCTCTGACTGGTAGGAAAATACACCCGATAGTTGTGGGGTGTATAAGTGTACCCCACAAGTATCCCCAACTCTGTTGTTGGCTCAAGCTTCTTCCGTGCATCCTTTGTCACATGGGAATATACCGATGAGCCAAAGATCCTGAAGTGACCCACATCTAATCTCTTACTAGAGAAAGCTTCCTCTGGTGTCTTCATCCCAAGTATGTGACGCGAGCTTCTATTCTATAAATAGACCGATGTGTTGCATGCCTCAGCCCACAAATGAATTGGTAGGCCTTGGTCATGCAACATCGCCTAAGCTTCCCCTACAATCATTCTGTTCTTCCTTTCTGACACCCCATTCTGTTGTGGGTTATGAGGTGCTGTCAACTTTTGTCTAATTCCTTCCACTGCACAAAATTCCTTCAACTCTTGAGAGACATATTATCCACCATTGTTGCTTCTTAAGGCCTTGATCTTCTTCCTTGATTCTTTCTTGACCAAAGCTTTGAACTCACAAAACTTTAAGAAGGTTTGGTCCTTCTTCTTCATGAAATAAATCCAGCATTTATGAGAATAAATATCAATAAAAATCACATAATACCTTTGCTTCGCTATGGATGCCATCGAGAATGGTCCACACAAATCAGTATGAACTCGCTCTAAGATCGCTTTTGCTCGACTGTCTCGATCATGAAAGGAAGACTTGGCATACGTTTCCAAGGTACAACATTTGCATGTGTCAACTTGCTCAAGTTTACCTTTGGGAAGTCTTGTAGATATCTGCTACATTATCTTCAAGGCCCCATGATGCAAATAACCCAACCACCTGTGCCATAACTCACCAATGTCTTGGCTTTGCACTAATTCTGCTTTCGAACTCAATGCTACACAATCATCTACCTATAGTTTATAGAGATTCTTCACTCGAATCCCATTCTTCTTGGTATGACCCATGGCTATGTGTCTTAGGAACACCTTTCCTTTACTAAAGACAACATTGTATCCTTTGTCCTCCAATATTGTGACCAATACCAAGTTCTTCTTCAGTCCAGGCACATACTTCACATCTGTCAAGGTGAGAGGAGCTCCATGCTCCCTCTGAAAAGCAACTGTGCCTACTCCTGAAACACTGTACTTTTCATTGTCACCGATCTCTATGCGCATCTTGAGATCTTTCTCCTCCAAGGTACTGAATAAACTTTTATTGCTGGTCATGTGGAATGAGGCTCCACTGTCAAGATACTAAACACAACCCACCATCGATGAAACCATGCATGCGATGAGGGCAAAGTCCATTTCGAACTGAGAGGCTAATGCCTCACCTTCTAATCCTTTCGAGGATCCTGTCTTAGACTTCTTCAATGGGAAATTAGTTGCATAATGCCCCATCTCGTGACAATTAAAGCATCTCACTTTAGACTTGTCAACCTTCTTCCCTCCATGAGAAGAATTCGATTTGGAATGGGAAGCCTTCCCTTCCCTTTCCTTGCCTTACTTTCTCATGCCAAATTTTCTTCATCATCATTCTTAGATGAAGAACCATCTTGCGTGCTCCTCCTGATCTCGTCCTGCATGAGATTCGACCATAATCATTCCCAATTCAATAGTTTCTCCCTTCCATTCACAGAGTCCTGACAGCTATTCCAACTCTTTGGATGACCAAGGAGAGCAAGTCTCACCATATCATCATTGGTAGTAGCTATTCCCACACTACCAAGTTCATCTCTTCAGGTGGTGAGCATGTTCAGATATGTAGAAATAGTATCGCCCTTCTCCATCTTGAAATTCCGAAGCTTATCCTTGAGCACTAGTTTCCTCTGGTCACTATTGTTCTGATAAAGGTCCTTCAATGTCTTCCACATTGAAAACAGAGTATCCTTCCCATGGAGACTCGAGACAATATGGTCTCAAACTCCCCCCGGGATGATCTGTCTCACCTTCACCACACACTTTTTCCATTCAGCAAACTCTTGTGCATTAGCTACAGCTGGCTTGGGGATTTCTTGATCAATGAAATCCTTCAAGCCAGTGTCTTCTAATACCGCTTCCATTCTATCCTTCCATGCTATGTAATTCGAGCTGCCTTCCAAGGCATACCTGAGTCTCAAGCCATAGAATTGTTGGCATTATGAGACAAGTGTTGTCCTTGATGGCAAATCACTCAGATGATAAATTATAGTGCAACAAAGTTA
>APFE030331353.1:0-12351 GCA_000404065.3 Pinus taeda | reverse complement strand
TGTTGTCAAGTGAAAGCTAGCGAAAGGGGCCTATGAATTGGTAGACTTTGATGGGGTCTCTTTAGGTAAACCCAGAAATGGTCTTTACCTGAAGAGGTATTATGCTTAAAACGAGTGTGAAGAATTTTTAGTTAGGTTAGTTTTTTCATTCTAGCTGGTGTGTTTTAGATTTAAAAGTGTGCTTAGCTTAGAGAGTGAGTTTTTTGTCGTTATTCTGGCTTATCTTGGTTTTACGTTTGATGACGCAGATGTCGACGCCTCTCCAAACATACATTGGTTTCGCTGATGGCGCTTGTCGTAGTACACGGAATATTTCTTCCGTAGCTTGGGTTATCTATTCGCCCTCTGACAAGTTAGTATCTATGCATGGGGTGAGCCTCGGTCAAAAAACAAACAACATTGCAGAGTATAGTGCAGTGATTGAGTTATTATCTGAATCTATTTCATTTAGGATTCAGAGTTTGATAGTGAGGTTAGATTCTGAACTCGTTGTATTACAGCTTAATAGAGTATCGCATTAGAAATCCAGTTTTATTAAGATTATTTTTGGCGAGTGCGTCCTTTGGAACTGTTTGATATATTGAAATATCAGCATATTCCAAGATCTTTAAATACATTAGCAGATGCAATTGCTTCTCAAATGTTAAGTAGACATGTGCAATATTCATACAAGTAAATTTCAAAACATTCCATAACATGTTTAACAAGACAAGTTGGTAATAACGATATCATATATATAGGAGTATGTCAAAATAATACATTGTCCTCGATCATAGGTTTAAAAATACCTTATGATTGGAAAAAATGATAAGTACAAAAAAGCAAAAATGTCACATGTGACTACAATAGGCGATCATCCCATCACTGGTGATGATATCGATACGAAACCATTGATGAGCCACCTTACAAAGGAACCTCTTAAAGGGTCCTGGGACTCCAATCACGTAACGTTGAAGTCGACGAGGGATGTCATCTATACTGGTCTCGGGCATGTCCCCTGTCAGGCGCTCTAAATGAATCTCCAGCTCGGCTAAGGTCTCTGCTGATTCGTCCTGTGGGGCTGGAGCAGGTAAAACTGGTTGTTTCATCTCGTAAGGCTAGAGAGCGGCTGGTTGCCGTGGGCCCACATTTGCATTTGAAATTTTTTAATATCAGTTTTGGGACGATATAAAAACAAAAAAAAATTATTAAATTACGAAAAATGTTGAAAATGATTTTACCTGCATCATCCCATTGCTCTCCTGGCGGAAGAACCATGTCTGGGTCTCCACGAAAATCAACCCCAGCATAAGGAAAGTCCTGGATAGCAAAAAGCTGATTTTCCAACCATTGGAAATACTCAAGTTTGAACCAAACGACCTTGGTCCCCTCATCAGGATGACGGACCATAACTGCAACCCATCGGATCAGTTTGGGCTCTCGAGGAAGCCCAGCTCCAACAGTAAGCTGCTGCGGGATCAACATCAGAACCCTCTCTAGGCCAAAACTCACAACTATAGCCCCATAACCAAAGGTCTTTAGCTGTCCGTTTTTGGCCCTGGTCAGTTGGCCCTTCACATTGGCCAACACAACATCGCACCAGTTCAAAATGGTGCCTTGAAAGCAATCAACTGCCATCTGCATCTGGGATCCAGTGGCAACGTGTAGTGCTGCACTGCCGCAGAGTCTGGTAACTGTGAATGTTATAACCATGAGTTTAGGAAGGGATATGGTTTTGATATCTATCCCTTTGTCCTGGTTCTGGACATTTCAAAACTCTAGGCGGAGGCTCTCGACAGATTGGCCACCTGCCCTGGGCCCAAATAGAGTCAAGTGTTCACCCCTCCTGGGCAAACTAGTTAAAAAATATATGTCAGCTGGCTCGATTTTGAGCTGGTGTCCCCCAATAAAGAAACATTGGTCCTGTATACTCCATCGATCAACCAGCCATTGTAAAAAATCCACCTGGGCCCTCATGCCAGGTATGGCCCAGAACTTGTACAAGCCACATGCCTTCAATGCATCGATCGAAGGTTGATGATTCATTGCGGCGAGGTCCATATCCTTCTATTCCCATTCTCACCAATCAAGCATGATGTATATCCTACAATCAAGTAAAAAGGTGAATTAGAACATGCAAAATTGTTTCCATTGGGTATTTTTTGAGTTAGTTAGATTTTTGTAAACCTATGCGCGGGGTACGCACCCCCTTGTTAGGGACAGTGCATGGGGTCCACACCTTGCCTTCACGGAAGGTGGTACCCCGACCTTTTTTCCCATTGCAAAAAGGTCGGGGTATGTAAGTCCCCTGTGGTGAACTTGCGAGCCCCCGTGCACGGGTTTCTAAAGCTAAAAACCTCAAAAAAACACAATTTAAGCCCTAAAAAATGATTTCAAATGGACAAAAATGAAGAGTAGGATGATGTGGATTACCTGGAGGAGACGGTATTTGATTTCGACGGATGGATTTTCCGAAATCTTCGCTGGAAGTTTTTAGTCAAAAGCGCTCTTTTCTCAACCAAATCTCAAATGGTAAAAATGAATGGTAAAAAGTCCTTTTTATACGTTTTTTGGGTAAATAATTTCTAAATTTGTTTATATTTCACTTTAGAAAGGTGTTTTTTGTGACATTTTAACCTATTATCGAACAGGTATGAGTAATGTTTGAGTTTTTGTTCAGGATAACGGATTTTCAGGCAAAATCAATCATTTTCAACGAAAAACCATTAGAGTCATCTTTAAGCTCTTTTCTGACTACTAAAACATGAAAAGATTGCCAAGTTTTTCTTTTTAAGCTCGTTAAAATGGAACTAAAAAGACGGTCCTCTTAAAGCCCTTTTCTGACCATAAAAACATGAAACGATTGTCGGGTTTTCGTCGTTTCAAATTTGATATTGGTCATAAAACGACGTGTCGTTGATCGCTTTTTTACTTTTTTGGATCAGAGGCACTAATTACAAAAAGTACTCCTTGGTCGTAAAAGATCAAGCGGTTCTCTCAAGTATTATTTTATACTTTTTCGGGCTTGGGAGACACAAATTCCAAAAAAAGTCAACCCTGGAGTCTTCTTTAAGTTTTTTTTCACTCTTCTAAAATTGAAAAACCCCGAGTTTTCTCCTATACTAGACCGTTAAATTTCGACATAAAGACCTGCTTTCAATTACAACAGGAACGGCCACTCCTTCTTAGGGTTCGAATTTAAACTAAGTTGGACTCATCCGAAGGGTGAGCATAATTCAAGCATTGTTATCTCTCGAGCTTAGCTTGTAAAACATTTTAAAGATACTTGCCAGAAAGGGTGGGGAAAGAGAGAAATGAGCCGTTGTCATACTTTGTAACCACTTTTGAACATGACACTTTCATTCACCTGGGTTGGGAAATCCTTTACCTAACAGTTGATCAAACCACATTGAAAGTCTTCAGCCAGTTTCTGGGTATTAACTTTGGGTCAATCATCACCAAACCCTCTGTCGTGTCGTTATGTGTTCAAGAGGTCAGTGCGAATAAGCCATTCATCTGCAAAAATATCTGTCATTCCATATTGACCATCCCTGAGTTAGTCCTTGCAACTAAAATTCTTCAAACTTGATCTATGATTTTGGGTCATGGGCTTGCTTACGACGGATCGATTTCTATCGACCTCAGCTCTTTATCTAGAAAGATGATCTAGAAATTGCTAGTACCTTGGGATCTGCATGGCTCAATGGCAAGTTTCTCGTCTTCAACGATAGGTTGCATCATGGACCTTCGATTGAAGAATTCTGTGACATGTTCGACATCGACACATCTAATCACATCTCATGGATTGTACTAATTACTTTGAGAGCCACTATCATTATTGGTGGTTTCTCTCACACTTGTTAACAATTTACATCATTGACTGGTAATCAAGTGGTTTCTACCATGTTCGACTTCGACACATTTATTCACATGAATAGAATCGTACTCTTTCAAGGAGTAGCAATGAAGACCCTGGATCTGGTTTCCACCATCTAGGCTGTGAGGAATTTTGTATTCATTATGTTGTAGACTATTCATAAATAGATGGTTGTGTCCATATTGTGTCTACATGTGTCTATACTTGTGATGTATTAGAAGATCATTCCTATATCAGAGAAGTAGTTAGTTTTCTAGTCAGTTTTACTTTCCTAGTCAGTTTTTATCTGAGTATGGGAATGCCTACCTCAGCAATGATATGATCTCATATATATATTTTGCACTTGAATGCTTTTATAGGTTCCAACCGGGCTCTCTGCAAGATAATCCTCAAAATGATAAAGTACCTCACTCTTCTTAAATATGAAATGAAATCCTCATCTACTAGAGACTTCGCACTTTAGGGAGCAATCTGTTACACAAAAATATCGTCACCATGATTATTTGCAGTCAATATGAGTCTATCATCACTTATACTAGCCTCCTAAGCAAGTCTCAGACATTAGCTCTTCATGTCAAGATTTTCAAATGAGAGAAAGACATTGAAAATCATTATTACTCTGGTTCCACACTTTCTCCTACTTTTACCTGCAGACCCGCACCCTTTGTTCAAAATACCTGCGTACTTGCACACTCTGTCTGTAAAGGGGTTGGTGCGTACCCCTGTAAAAGTAAAAAAGGCACAAGTTTATCCTAAAAAACTCACTTTTGTGTTAAATCTAGATGTTTCTAGAAGGATTTTGACGTGGATTGTTCGCTCTAAAGTGGTTCATGCATCCCAAAAGAAAAGGAGCTAATCCCTTGATAGGAGGAGCTATCCCTTTGAAGGAGGGCTTTATCCCTTTGAAGAAGGACCTAGTAACTTCCCTCCATTGCACTAAATTAAGCATTGGGGTTAGTTGCTAGGAGGTTAGAGTGAACATTTTGATGTAATGTGGATGGAATTGGGACTTCCTAGTTAATTTGAGAGGAAGATCACATAGCTTTTGGTTTCATTGGGAAGTGAGTGAAGCTTGTCAAAGTAGAGGAGACTTCTTGTCAGACCCTCGGAGGAGCTTGTACAACATCAAGGCACAGGTTGTAAAGTTCTTCTTCATTTGAATTAATACAATCAGATTCATTTTTCTCAACAAATTGTCTTATGGTTTGTTTCATAATCTCCTTGATCATTATGATGAATATGCCTTATGATATTGGCTTTTCAGGTGCTATTTAATTTGGTTTGCTTGTTTGTGTTTGCAGAATTATACTTCAAGGAAGCTCGTTTGGAGCGAGGGAGAAAGGCTTCCACAAACTTGCATTGGACCCAAGGTAGGCCTAAAACACTTCTTTGCCTTTGTTTTAATCGCATATTTAGAGAAATATAGTTTTTGATTGGCTTGTTTGTCACTAGATATCAGTAGATACTAGGAAGGTCGATCTTGTTTGCAACCTCGACTCATTCCGCGTGACACCTAGTCTATTCCTTTGCCAAACTGCAAAGATGAATGTACAATAATGCTCAAAACATTAACAAGAGTCCAACCTTTACAAATGACTGAAAAAATACTAGATATAGACAAAAAAAAACTCATGCTAGGCTTTAGGGGTCAAATTCATGAGTTTAGGAGATGTTTCAACAAGATCTGAACTAAGAACTGAAAAGTAGGCAGTGGAATAGCTTGCCTCTAAAATCTAGGAAACTGATTCATTCAGTTGAAAACTACCTATTCATGATGTATCTACCTCCATGAGTGAATTTTTATCATTTTTACATCAAATCCCATCAAGTTACATCAAATACATCGTGAGTTTGACCATGAGAGAGAGAAAAGTCAAACTGAGAAAAAACTAGGCGAAAAAAAAGAGTTATTTTTGGCCAAAATAACAAAATTTCATCCTGTGCACGACACTCTTGTCCCTGTGCGCCACGCTACTTTGGATCTGATTTTCGAGGCCTTTCCATGCACTAAATTTTCTCCAACTAGACTTGTTGTAAAGGCCTACCTGTCTACTTTCCCGAACGAGTGTAATTTCTGAATTTAGTCTCGATTTTCCCCTCCAAAAATGGGTTCTCCCAACACTACTTCATGTGTGGCCAAAAAGGGGCAAAAAGGTCATTTTTGAGGTGTTTTTGACCCTTTTGGAAGCTCAAAACTTGTCAAAATTTCTTGGAAATTTGTAGGCATCCATATTTTTGCATGAGGAATCCAAAAATGATGAGTTTTCGTCCAAAGGAGGTCCTTAGCAAAAGCGCGCACTAGGTGGCGTGGCGCACCAAGCAGAAAAACCTTTTTTTTAGGCTAAAAATTCAAAATTTGCGTTTCCTAAATTTCTTGAAATTTGGGGTGAGTGTCCTTCATTAAGTGTTTTGTTGGTCTAAGGAAGCCTCAACCAAGATCTGGAGCTTGTCTTGCTCTTTTCTCTTCCTCAATGCTTTCCTCAACTTGGCCTTCAAAGTCCTAATTCTCACTTTGCAACTTTTGTTTCTTGCCAAATAATGATAGTCCATGTGCCTCAACATATTTTTCTCTTTATTAGCCTTCTCCAATAACTTCTCTAAATGCATATTTTCCCTTTCAAGCCAAGACTCACGATCAGCTTTAATTTCTTGTTCAAGTGGTGTCAACTTTATTTTCCTCCTCTTAGCAGCTTGTCGTTTTCTCTTATGTTTTGGAGCTCCATGATGGTTTTCTGATCCTCTATCTATTTTTTCTCTGCTCTAGATAGTTGATTATCCACTTGGCTCTTTCAAAGTTGAGAGGCAAATCATGAATGTCATCTTGCAACTCTTGAATGATCTCCTTGAGCTTTGAGCCCAAATCAGTGTGATCAACCTGAATGAGAATTAAATCTGCCTCCTGACCTTCTGAAGGCCCCTTATCATGCAATGGATACTTACCCTTGTCCTGTACCTACTTTGGTATTGAAGGAAACAAGACCCCTTCCACCGCGGGTGGAGATAATACTCGTTTTGCTGTTGCAAACAATCTCCTTGTGCCCTTTTGGTAAGTGACAAACACTAGGACACTGGTGGTTTGATTCTCATGCATTTCTTGCTGATGTGAAGGCCCTCCTACATCATGAAAAAATAATGGGATCACTTGAGGATTTGTGAAGACCTCATGTGAAATGAAATCATCCCATGAAATATTCAGCAAGCTCAGCTGATGCAACACCACAATCTTGATCAATGCAACGTGATAAATGTTGTTGTATTGTTGATGAGAAGATTTCCTTTGCACCAATGTGGTCGTTCTCTCAATATTCTCGCATATGAAATGGGGTATGTTCATCATCCTCACCCTAGTGAAATGCATCAATAATCTAATATGGTAGGTGTACAAGAAAGAAAATCTACCTTCACAGCTGAAATATTTAATTATGAGTTTCATAAGGCGTGCATATGTATCGTGTAGGTATCTGAAAGGGAAGACCCTACTAATTTTCCTCTGATAACCAGCCTTGATATAAGGCTCATAATTTTCTTTGTCCACTAGCTGCCCTTTGTTGCACTGTTCACCCACATTTGGAATGCCTGTTGTTTCTGAGATAGGTTCACTTGGCCATTATGTAGATGAGTGACAAAAAATCGGGCAAGCTCATAGCAAGAATGATGTCTAAAACAAGAGCCCTCACCTTTAACACAGGGACAGTGTTGTTAGGTGCACTACAAACATGACCATTAGGTGCAGGACCGCAAGTAAGACAAAGAGAAAGTGTGGAACCAGAGTTTAACAAGCTCATAGTAGGTGCGTCGCGCCAGTGCCCAGGTGCACCGTGCCTTTTTACAGACTATTTTTGGAGGCCTTCCCGGTGTCAAAATTGGGCAGGGGATAGCTCATTGGAAATCCTATTGAGTTTCATTTCCATCACAACTTGAACTTTTAAATTTGGAGTTCATTTCCCCTATCAAAAGTCAAATCTCCCAAGACTAGTCAAAATGTGCAAAATTAGGCTACCTGAAGGTAGAGTGATGTTGCCATCAAATTTTAAAGGTCTTCCTCAACCCCAAATTGAGCTCATGATAGCTCATTCGAAATTTCTTTGTGTTTAGTTATCATTTCACTCATCAAGAAAGTCATTTGGCCAACCAAGCTAAAATAAATCTTGATTTTCCCTAGGTCACTTCAGAAGTGCATCAATTCTCCTGAGGCAACTGTATTTTTGACATTTCTCTAAAACCATGAGACCTATGTAAAAAGTGAAGGAGGATTTTATTACTTGGCCTATTTTGGACAAAAAAAGCGCTCAGTTTTCTCAAATTCATCTTTCTTTTCTCAGAAACATCATTGGAGTAAAACCTATCACGATGTGTGGAACAGGGGATTTGTCGAAATGAAGTGAAATGAAGGGGATAAGGGGCTTATAAATTCTTGAGAAAATTTTGGGAAGTAGGGAGGGATGTTAGAAATTAGGGAAAAATGCAATTTCAAATATTGAGTGAGGGGAAGGGGTCCAAAAGGGCAAAACATAGGCCAAGCCTAGAAAATTGTCAAATTGTAGCAAGACACTAGGGTTTGTGCGAAAATGAGGAATTTGAGGAATATCAGTGATGTGAAGTGTTTAATAAGGTACATTAAGGATAGGGGAAGGTGTATGAATATCAGGACACAAGTTTTACTGGTGATTTGACCATCCAAGAGACATTACCTTCAAAACCCTAGGAGAGGGAAATGAACCTTACCTAGGCACAATTGAAACACGAACAAGGTGTACAATGACCCATTGGAACCTCGCATGATGATGACAACCCTCTGAATGATGGTACACTCAACTGAAAGGTGAAATGGAATAACATTTGGACAACTTTGAAAGGAGTGAAAACAAACCCTAGACCTAATACCTAGTGACCAAATTTTGCTTGAAGACTCACTAAAATGACAAAGTTTGATTTTGACACCTTAAAATCACTTTGTAAGAGCATGTTTTATCACTAGAAGAAGGTTTCAAAGACTAACACTAACATGGAAAATTTGTAAAATTCTTCTATGATCTCATCGAGATCAAGACATAGTGTCAATAGGATATACTAAAGTTTGATTAATAAATAAAAATTAAGCTGTCAAAGTCTTAAGAGGTCTAGTTTTAATAAGTTTAGGAAACTGTGTCATACAAGTCATGAGTGAAAGATACTAATGGGTCATTATTCTGTCATCATTGAAATGAATTAGTGGTGTATTTTAGAGTCAATTTTTGGTCAAATAAAATATTTCATCATAGCATTACCGCCGCAAGTTGATGTTTCACTTTCCTTTTTTGTTGTGCATCTCTTTTTTGCTGCGCTTCAATATTCCAAATTAGAAAACAAAAAAATTGCAATTAAAGGACAACTTGGATCACATGGAGGGTGAAAATACATGCATTGGCTCTCAAAAAGTCATCGAGCAGGTTTCTTGTTCGCCTCAGATGTTGTGAACAACAAATAAGAGTTGTTTCATTTTGGTTCTAGGGGTCCATTGTGCTTCCGCAAGTTGAGGGTTGTATTGCTACCACAACCATCCTCAGGTTCCAATTTTTTCTTCTCTCACATAATTCATGTTGTCTATTGTTATATTCATCTTAAAAAACCAAGGAGAGTGACCAAATGAGATTTCAACTCTCATAAATGTGAACTTGCTGCACTTTTTCGTTGCACCTATGTATTGGCAAATTAGCTGCATATAAAAACAACAAATTGCTGCATTTTGGTCTATTTTTTTAGTTCTTGTAGTTTGATAATTTTAATATAGGGCATGTCCATCCAAAACTTGCTTGAAGCCCTCATCTAAACCCTAATTCCATAGTTGATGTTGACTCTCCATTTTTTCTCATTTTCCACATACATTTTCAAACTATCCATCATCCTTTTCTATAATATCATGGTCGTTTTCCCACATTTTTTCCTCTTATTTCACTTTAAGGTAAGAATAGCTATGTCTCTTGGAAACTAATTCTATGGAAACTAATGCTATATTTGAGAAGCTTGGGAACCAAGGGTTGGCAGACTCCTATTGGCACAGTCCAAATGAGTCAAAGCAAGCTTGGTCAATGCTGGTCAAACTTGACCAGTCACCTAGAAATCCCTTACTAAAAGGGGAAGTTTTGTGATTTATTGGGATTTTGCAATATTTTATGCAACCAAAAGGATGAGTTCGACATGAGTAGATGGATTAGGACTCTTATAGATTGTTATAGCTATTTTAGCTAAGCTTTTTATATTTTTGGCTTATTTGACCACAACATTCAACAATTATGAAAATGTATTATGGCTATTGAGACTACTTTACTTCTGAATATAATTTGAATATCTTGTTTTCAATTTTCTTGTTGTTCTTGCTATGGAATTTGATTTCTTATCTACAATAGTTGAAATTTTATAGTGTACCAAGCAAGGGTGGGGGGCCCCATTATGAGCTAAATACACTCTAGTGTAGTTTTATGCATAATTGTGAATACTTTAGATAGATGTTTTCTTTGTAGTTCTTGTTAATATTTTCTGAATAGATTGATTATATTCCATGTTCATTTATGTTTTTGGATGATTAATTTCAATAATTAGTTTTGGTAAGGAAGGACAACCAAGGCATCTAAGTTAGATCCTCTTCCTTCTAGATTAATAACTAAATTGTAAATTGTGTTTATGCATATGATCTTTTATTTCTTTGGTTTTTGATATGTTTTATGATGAACTGATCATGTTGGGATAAGAATGATGAGGGAGAACAAACATGACCTCTAACTTAGAGCCTCTTCCTCATTTCCTATGCTCCACAAAGAATCATTGCACTCTTGCTTATAGATTAAATTTTCATAGTTTCTTTTCAAGTAATTTATATTTGTAATATGCATTTCCATTATTTTATTTGAACAACTACTTCCTACACTGGTTAATCTAAGCTTCCATAAACTTTGGTTTGCTTCTAAGTCTACCAAACTAGATTGATAAGAAAATACATGTTTTAATTTACCCATTAAATTGAACCAATATTTGATGCCCCTTCGCTATGTTAAAATCCATTTAAGTCTTCCTTTTTACTCGTTTAGGAGATGAGGGCTACAAAACAATAGCTGCATGAGGCATTGCAGGAAAACCACAAGGAGGAAAGAGGAAAACTAGACTTGCTGTCTGAGGTAGCTAAAGTTTGAGTTTGGATAGGAAACGAAGATAATTCTTCCTTTTTTCCTTTTTGTTTTAATTGCACTAGAATATATCAATCATATCCTATACATTTTTGGATTTTTTTTGTAAAGGAGGCAAGTGACACAGTAATGTAGAAAAGTTTTTGTTTAATTGTCAAACGCATAAAAATTTGATAGAGGACCGATATTTTGGCAGTGTTTATTATGTATATATGCTAAAGAAGGTTTTTGTGTTTGTCAACATGATCAAATAACTATTTTCCTCAGTTAGAGTCCCCAACACTTAATCAAACTTATGCAGGTGAAAATTCGTTCCACTAAGTCATTGCACTTATGTTGTAACTGGTGATTTTGAAAGATGGGAGTTTACAATTTGAACATATATTACCAGATAGGTACTTGATGTTTTACATGTTGTATTTCACATGTGTCACATTCATAATCCTAGGAGGTTATCGAAAGTATGCCAATCATGAACTCACTATGTTTTTTGCTGCACTTTTGCTGAAAAATGAAGTAGTGCATCAAGTTTGTTGCACTTCCACATACTCAACATTTTGGCCTTGAAATTAAAATCCAAACCTCATAAATTTGATTCTCATGGTTATGAAAAATGTCTTGAAGTGTTTTCGAGGTTTGACCCTCATCCTTATGCAATTATTCAATGTAATTTGTTAAATATTCCATTAGTCAAAAAAATTCCCTAATTTCTCAATAGTAGTTATATATTTGCTGCTACAAGCAGAAAACTAAATCTTTTTGAGGAATTTGGTTCCTAAAGGGAGGAACTAATAGTTTTTTTTATCTATATATGACGTATTTTTTACTAAGAAAAGGGCATGTCAAGGTTTTATAGAGAATACATTGAGCATTGTGCATTGTCATTAAAATGTTTCATTGAATGATGAAGGTCGAAGTCTACTTGTTCAAGGAGTCATGTGTCAATCTTTTATGGTGATTTTTATCTCCTATTTTTGTTTCATTATGTTATGTTATTTCCATACTTATATGTGATGTCTTCAATGTTTATTTAAGCAAGAATTTATTTCATAATTCACTTTTAAGTTCTCTATTATATCTAACTGAACATTTTAGAGTTTTTCCTCCATTGTAATATCTAAAATTGATCCTCACCTATCTGCTTTAGATGTTATCAATTCCACTACTCCTCTACTCACCTCTCTATAATGAAATTTGACAAAGACACAATAAATATTGCCTACCTTTCCCCTGTCTAAGGATTCCTCAATTTCCCATCTTATCACTGGAAATCATTAGCTAAATATGACTCCATGCTCAATGAATTTTCCCTCTTCCCTGTCATCAAACTCTTAA